>SJYO01004576.1:38653882-38717837 GCA_006410555.1 Capra ibex
AAAAAAAAAAAAAAAAAAATTTATTTTAATTTGAGTCATCACTAAAGGAAATCCTAACTGACCGAACTAGAGGGACGACAGGTTGCCTGAGTTCTCAGAAGAGGTCGTAGTGTTAAGTTTTCGTAGTTAAGAAGTCGTGAGTCGGAAGAAATATGAGGCTGAGAATGTTAACATGTACGGACGACCTTTTTGGTATCGAAGCTAATATGTCCGAAAACACCCGTTTCTCTCCAGAGACGAAAAATTATACGACAGATCCAAACACCATCGAAAGGAAGGTTCCTCGTTCGTAGAAAATTAAAGTACCAACGTACTTTAAAACTTCACTAAAACTTCGGGATCTTTTATTTCAGACAGTGACAAAAGTAAAAGGGGATTGATAGACAGTACTTCAGTACCCTGACCTAGGTACTAAAGACAAAAAACTTACAACTTACAATTCGGTCGAAAAAGTCATAAGAAAAAATTGGAAATAGTTCTCCGAGAAATCAAAGAGAAGAGAAAGACGGTCATCCCACCACAGTAGAGGACGACGACAACGACGACGACGATTCAGTGAAGTCAGCACAGACTGAGACACGCTGGTGTATCTACCGTCGGGTAGTCCGAGTGGACAGGGACCCTAAGAGATCCGTTCTTGTGACCTCACCCAACGGGAACGGAAGAGATTACGTACTTTTCACTTTCACTCCAGCGAGTCAGCACAGGCTGAGAATCAGTGGGGTACCTGACGTCGGATGGTTCGAGGAGGCAGGTACCCTAAAAGGTCCGTTCTCATGACCTCACCCCACGGTAACAGAAGAGGGCACATTAGACGTAGAGACTCTAATGACTATAAAGAGGACCGTTAGAACTAAGGTCGAAGACGAAGTAAGTCGGACCGTAAAACGTACTACATGAGACGTATATTCGTGGTGTGTATCGTTAGATACATATACTAATAAAATTCAAGTCAAGACAAGTCAACGAGTCAGAACAGACTGAGAAACGCTGGGGTACTTAACGTCTGCAGTCCGGAGGGACCTCAAGTGAGTCTGAGTGCAGGTAGCTCAACCACTACGGTAGGGCGGTAGAGTAGGGGACAACAGGGGAAGAGGAGGACGGGGGTTAACGAGGGTCGTAGTCTCAGAAAAGGTTACTCAGTTGTGAAACGTACTCCACCTGTTTCATGACCCCAAAGTCGAAATCGTAGTAAGGAAGGTTTCTTGTGGGTCCCGACTAGAGGAAATCTGACCTGACCAACCTAGAGGAACGTCCGGTTCCCTGAGAGTTCTCAGAAGAGATTGTGGTGTCAAGTTTTTGTAGTTAAGAAGTCACGAGTCGAAAGAAGTGTCAGGTTGAGAGTGTAGGTATGTACTGGTGTCCTTTTTGGTATCGGAACTATTCTACCTGGAAACAACAGCTCCATTAACGACTAGAGATTTGATGTTACGTGAAACTTTTGGACCGTAAAATATGAGGGAAGGATACAAATGACAAAAATTGTAGTATAAAACGTAGAAGAGAAAACACAAAGGAAATTTATGATAACACCTGCATCCACTAAAATGACGAAAAGTGAAAATTGGAAGGATAATCGAAATATGTTACGTCTAAATGATAGAAGTTACTAATAAACGAAAATGGTTACGCTAAGAATGAAAACAACTAAAGTATAAAGAACAACACCAGTAAAGAAATAACGTGTTTCTTCAAATTGAAAAGTACATTTCGACCAATCTGCCATGACTTACGAAGTTCGGAAACGAACAGATATTTTGAAAAAGAAAAAACTCAAAATTAACCTCCTCTTAACGAAATATGTTACAACACAACCGAAGACGGTATGTTGTTGTGCTTAGTCAGTATTCATAGGTGTGGGAGAAACCGAAAATTTTAAATATGACCAAATTGTACAACTACCTAAAACTCTATCAAAGACTAAATCTTAATAATGTCTTCACGACGATAGTTGTAATGACAACAACAAGCCAACGATTCAGTACAGACTGAGGAATACTTGACGCCGTCCGGTCCGAAAGGACAGGAAGTGGTAAAGGACTTCGAACGAGTTTAAGTACAGGTCTCAGTCACTACGGTAGGTTGGTAGAGTAGGAGACAGTAGCAGAAGAGGAGGACGGAAGTTAGAAAGTGTCGTAGTCCCAGAAAAGGTTACTCAGCCGAGAAACGTAGTCCACCGGTTTTATAACCTCGAAGTCGTAGTCATAAAGATTACTTATAAGTCCTAACTAAAGGAAATCCTAAATGATCAAACTAGAGGAGCGTCAGGTTCCCTGAGAGTTCTCGGAAGAGGTTGTGATGTCAAGTTTTCGTATTTAAGAAACCACAAGTCGGATCTTAGTCATACCAACCCCCATATAAAAATTACCGTCTCCCCGGTCCATATTAATATCAGTCAAAATTATCTATGACGGTGTTGGTTCAGAAAGTTCTTAAACATGATCTAAAGTGCTAATGATCGTTATACCCAACGTTAATGACGTATAAAAGTTTCACGAAACAATAGGAGGACATCAGATGTTCCTTATCATACAGGAAAATACGAATAGATGACGTAGACAGGGGATGTTTATAAAAAATTAGTTTTTCAACACTTGATTCACGTATTTAACGACGTTTATGACATAATTTAACAGTACCGACATACTCGAGAGTACTACATAATGTCAACTCATTATATCTGGGAATTCATTTGTATATAAGATTGGGTAGTAACCGTTTATTGTTCAATGTTATTAAAGGATCGTTGATGTCGAAATTATGTTAGAGTAAGTAAAGAAGTTTCATCTTCTCTCTTTACTAAAATGGTATGGTATTTTATACTTTGGGTAAAAAAAAAGGTTTTTTACAAAAGTCCTTGAAACTATTCTTTTTAATTTTTACGGATTACTTTTAGGGGCAAACCAAACTGTCACTAAATCTTGTGTCGATTCTTATTTTTGTAGAGAGACTTTTTTGAAACTTCTGTTTATACGTTTATACATCTTATGCTCTTTCTGTTCTAAAATTCAGGGAATTACGTCGGTTTCTAACGTAAAAAGTTCGATTTGATTTGAGTCAAGAATATTTAAATTTTTGTTACCGTTTTTGTTTGTTTTTAATACACGTACGGTCGAAAAATACAATTGGATTCTGTTGACACCGGAGGTGATAAGTGTATACAAGTGTGTAAATTGAATTCCCTTTCGAAATGTAGTCAAGTCAGTGACAACACAGGTTGAGAAACGTTTGAGTACCTGAGGTCATACGCTCCGAAGGGACAGGTAGTGGTTAAGGATCTCGAATAAGTTTTAGTACAAGTAACTCAACCACTACGGTAGGTTGGTAGAGTAGGAGACAGTAGGGGAAGAGGAGGGTGGAAGTTAGAAAGGGTGGTAGTACCAGAAAAGTTTACTCAGTCAAAAAGTGTAGTCCACCGGTCACATGACCTCAAATCGAAGTTGTAGTCAGGAGGTTACTTGTGGGTCCTGACTAGAGGAAATCCTACCTGACGAACCTACAGGAACGTCAGGTTCCCTGAGAACTCAGAAGAGGTTGTGGTGTCAAGCTTTCGTAGTTAAGAAGTCACGGGTTGAAAGAGATGTCAGGTTGAAAGTGTAGGAATGTACTGATGACCTTTTTGGTATCGAAACTGATCTACCTGGATACAACCGTTTCATTACAGAGACGAAAAATTATAAGACGAATCCAACCAGTATCGAAAAAAGGTTCCTCGTTCGCAAAATATTAAAGTACCGACATTAGTGGTAGACGTCACGAAAACCTCGGGTTCTTCCATTTCAGACAGTGACAAAGGTAACAAAGGGGTAGATAAACGATACTTCACTACCCTGACCTACAGTACTAGAATCTAAAGACTTACAACTCGAAATGTGGTTGAAAAAGTAAGAGGAGAAAGTGAAAGTAGTTTTCCGAGAAATCAAGAAGAAACGAAAGACGGTATTCCCACCACAGTAGACGTATGAACTCCAATGACTATAAAGAGGGTCGTTGGATCTAAGGTCAAACACGAAGTAAGTTAGGTCACAAAGAGTACTACATGAGACGTATATTCAATTTATTCTTTCCTCTGTTATGTGTCGGAACCGTATGAGGAAAGGGTTAAACTTTAGACAGACAACAAGGTACAGATCAAGATTGACAAGGAAAAACTGGATGTATGTCCAAAGAGTCCTCCGTTCAGTCCATCAGACCATAAGGGTAGAGAGTCTTAAAAGGTGTCGAACAACACTAGGTGTGTCGGTTTCCGAAACCACAGTAGTTATTTCGTCTTCATCTACGAAAAGACCTTGAGAAAACGAAAAAACTACTAGGTTGTCTACAACCGTTAAACTAGAGACCAAGGAGACAGAAAAGATTTAGGTCGAACTTGAAGACCTTCAAGTACTAAGTGTATGACAACTTCGGACCGAACCTCTTAGAATCGTAATGAAATTACACACTCTACTTACGTTAACACGCCATCAAACTCGTAAGAAACCGTAACGGAAAGAAACCCTGACCTTACTTTTGACTGGAAAAGGTCAGGACACCGGTGACGACTCAAAAGGTTTAAACGACCGTATAACTCACGTCGTGAAAGTGTCGTAGTAGAAAATCCAAAACTTGAATTGTAGTGGAGGTGAGGAAACATCACTACGAAGGATTCCGAGTGAACTGAAGTGTAAGGTCCTACAGACCGAAATCCACCCACTAGTGTGGTAGTACCGATAGACCCAGTACTTCTAGACAAAACATATCAAGAAGACTTATTAGAACGGTGAAGAATCATAGAAGACGAAGACAATACGGGTATGATAAAGACAGGAAATAACACAGGTAAAAACGTACCTTATAAGGGAACCATAGAGATTAAAAGAACTTCTCGAGAGATTAGCAAGGATAACATAACAAAAGGAGACAAAGAAACGTAACTAGTACCTTTTTCGAAATGTAGTAATGGTTGATAAGACATTCAAAGATCACTTTTTCTGGTGATCCGATCTTTGGTTATACTTTAGATTTTTTACTGAAAACAAGAGTTCTTTGTCTATTAAGTTGTTTTAAACTTCCTTCCTGTCTACACAGTCGTACATTATCAAGAAAAGGAGTTTTGAGGGATTTCTTGTCGGTGTCCGTAACGTCGACAGGTAGGAGTCGATGGTAACATACACCTACAATCTACACTTTACATTCTACAATACCTTTTTGGGTTTACTTGAAAAACTGGTTGTATTATTTTCCAAGTTATACAATTCAAATTTCCCCGTATAATTCTTTACAGATTATAAACAAGTTGGTGAGTAAGACCCGACAGACTCGTACAACCTATATTAATTACATCGGATCTACTAGCACTGGAGACGTGTAGTATCTGTAAGTGTGAAGAGTAGATAAACCCCGAGGTCAAAGAAGATTAGATGAAACCAAATTGGAAAAAGTCATACTTCACGTAGGAGGAACTGTGTCTTTTGTCTGAGTCTCAAGACGGATGAGACAGTGGACAAGCGTCATGTGTCAACCAGGGTTCGTGGTTTAGATTAAGAAATACGAAAAATGGAGATTTATACTAAATATTTGGAGAAAATAAACAGGTATCGTCGTCCAGAAGTTAAGAGTTGAGTGTGACCCGAAACCACAAGGACTACGATAAAAAGAAAGAAAGAAAGAAAGAAAGAAAGAAAAAAAAAAAAAAATTGTCTAAATCCGGTGAGACAGATAAGTAGGAATTGATAAGTAGGAATTGATATAAAGGAATAATTGTAGTAAACGTTTAAAAGTTAATTTTAAACTTGATTTGTATTTTATGGAATCCGAAAGTTTGACCGAAGAAGTTTGTGGAAGGAGAAACGGAGAAGTAATCCCAGTAGGTTTAAATAAATTAGTCTTAACTTATACACTCTCGTTGAGTCAAGAGAACTAGTACTATGTAGATCGTGTTATGTACGGTTTATTTACAAATTACTCACTTCTGTTTACTTACTTTTTAGAGATTTTTCTTTTTTCTTTAAAGTGGGTGTCTACGTTTTGAATAGAACTAACAAACAAATCTAAAAAATCACATTTAAGGCATTTCTGTTCAAAAGGGTCTTTATTTTTATATGAATCAACATCTAATTCGTATGATTATGGTGGAAGTTTACGAATCTACCACAAAATTACGTTATAAACTACTTTTTCTAATTGACCTGTGGAATAGTATGGTTTCGTTACAAATGTATGTGTCAAACTCTATCTCACACCTTTTTTTCCTTGACAATAATAATAATATTTTGTGAAAGATGAAATATCAGTGACATTATTTATGAAATTTGAATAAAGAGTTCAAATATGAACCTTGAAATACTCAATGGTTCATAATAGATTTAAAGTCTTTCAGACTCATTTAAAAGTTACAATTACTATCTTAGTTTCTCGGTCCTGGGTTTGGGTTCAGATGGACTGAGGTTTCGTGTCCGAGAACGTGATTTGGTAGGACGGAGGGTGTAGGTTGGTGTGAGCTAAGTCTTTAGTCGTGTTTCTAGTCAAAATTGTTTACATGGTAAGACCACCCCCTGTGACTGTTACCTCCTCCGATGTGTACACCCCCACGTCTTCGTTATACTTTTTAGAGACACGGAATGAGAATTAAAAGGGTACTTGAATTTTGACGAGATATTTAGTTCAGAATTTTTTTTTTTCTCCTCCTTTTATTGTCAAAGAAGTTTCTAGTTGTCTTGTACAAAAAGGATTAATACTTATTTATAAATAAATAACGGGGATACATTGGTCTTCAAACAGGGGTAAGATTTCTCTTAAGTTTCATATAGTGTGTGTGTTTTTTCTTTTGTACGGTACTTCACGTCTATGCATTAAAGGGTTTTTCTCTATGGATTGTCTAGAACCTTTTGTACGAGTTGGAGTAATAATGATTTCCTTACCCAAAGTTGTTATTACTCTATTGTCAAAAGTACAAAGTATGAACTTTTTAATTGTAAACAGGGGACATTCATTACTGTTTCTATACACCTTTCATCAAAACAGGATAAACCTATCATTCTGTTATTCTACCAAGTTGAACGACACTGAACACCTCATTAAAATGTCAGATTACTTTATCTTTTATTTATATAAGATACTGGATAGTCAAAGTAGAGATCATTATGTAGGAAGTCCTTTAAAAATGTGTCTTGGAATTCGTTCTATGTATTTATTTGTATAAAGGTGTCATAAAAAACAATGTGGTTTCTTAGTTTTTGTTGAATCTTAAAATAGTGAGTCCCTTATCTAATTAATTTATGACAGATAAGTATATTACTTTATATCGTTACTATTCGGTACTTGATGTATTTTTGATGTAATGTTGTTTCTTTATCTAATTTAATTGTAAACAAGGAAGATTTATGACTGTTTGTATATACCTTTGTGTCTTGTTGTACAGATCATATTTTCGTTACTACAGATGTAATCGTAATGTACTTAGTGAAGGGGGTCTTGACACGTCACGGAATTTGTCGTAAGTACCTCTAAACGTTCTACTTATAAATACTATCGTCTATCTGTCTTCTGTCCTATTTAAACTCGTAGATATATAGATATATATCACTACAAAGATATAAATAGAAATACCGATGCATAGACATTCTCTTATTACTGGTCTTCTTTTGTATGGCATAAGTACTATTCTAATGGAGATACTTATCTATCTTCACTTAAATTTTGGTTCTCACAACAATTTTCTTTGATGAAAAAAAACTTTACAAATGGAATTCTTTTATATCATTGTTTGTATAAAAACCATCTTGATATTGTGAATGAAAATAAGTAAGTAAGTTTTGTTTATAAAAACAAAGTTGTAAGGTTGGAAGAATCACTACACTTATTCACCTCTTATTTATCTGGATGGAGGGTTTTCCAGTATAAGACAAAAAAAAAAAAATTATAATAAGTAAAATGAAGATTTTCAACTTTTAATCTTTTGTAACTGTCAATAAATTGTTTTACTACCCGTTGAAACCCGACTTCTTAGGTTTAGATAATCTTGTTCCGGTGAAAGACCGAATGAACATAATGTCGATAGGAGGTAGAGTTGGACCAAAAGTAGAAACTTTTCTTTACCTCTTACTCTTCGTTCTTGAAATGAGAAACCGAAAAATCTGATAATTAAATACCTCGGTGGTGGAGGATGGTAGGATAATCGTACATGACGTTGTAGATTGAGACTAAAAAAAAAAGGAAATCGTGAAATTTGATAGTAAGGTAAAAGGTTACCGGACATATTAAAGATTTTTTTTTTTTTTAGAATTGAAAAGAATAGGAAAAAGAGATGTATACGTAAGAAAAGAGGTCGACGAAAATTCTAAAAAAAAAATTTAAATAGTAACCTAACGTCGTTGAACTGTCACACGGAGTTACAACACAAACTGGACGAACCTCAAGTGATTCGAAACATATACACCTTCTAAAAGTCGGTAATAAAGATTCTTATTAAAAGGAAGGAGTGGGGTGAACAAAACCCTGAAGTCAGTTGTGTATACACTTTGACGAACTATTAAAGAGTATTGAATAGTTCCGAGACACAAAAAAGGGTTAGTGTAATGAAAGATCAAAAGTAAAACCTATTAAAGATAACATACGTAACTTTAATTTTCTAAATTAGTCAATTAAATTTAGGTTACAGTATAGACAATTGAAATAGGTTTCGTTACAACGAAGTCTATGACATAAAAAAACAGGGACCTTCAGGGTAAATCAAGAACAAATACAAAGGATTAAGAAGGGAGTAATACAAGTACAAAATCGAGTGTCGAAACTCGTATGCCTCGTATAAATATTATCGACGATATAAGAAAAGAAATATAATAATAGAGACTTAAACATAAACAAAAACAAATAAGAAGTGTACAGTGTAAAAGACGAAGAAATGTATAGGTCTTTAAACAGAAACTTTACATCTGTAAATTTAACAACTTACGATCTAACACATAAAGAATGTTCACATACTAAAAAAAAAGGGGAGACCTTCCTTCAATAACGTCTGGTGAAACTAGGAAAGTCCGGAATAAAAAGTTTAAAGAAGATCGTTTCGAGTTTTTTTTTTGAAATGAGAACATAATTAAATTGAGGTGAAGAATCAGTATTGGGTGAATGTAAAAGATAATATCACGGTGTATATAAGTTATTCTAGACAGGTGAAACCGACTACTCTTGAACATACTAGTGGTCGGGAAACATTTGGATAATGACATGTCGAAAGTCTACAAAAGGTATCTTAAACAAGAAAGAACTGGAGTGTCCCAAAATAGGATATGTAAGAGTCTAAATATAAATTGACTTGAGAGTTTTTTTATTATTATTATTAGGGATACGTTAAAAGACAGTAAGAAAGAGATACGTGGGGAGAGGACAACCCGTGATACGAGAGTTTTAGGATACAATCGAAGGTCTTAAGTCAACATGGAAGAGAAACCCAAGACAGAAAGAAGAAGTGTTAGACCTTTGATGGAAGTCCACCTCTCAGATCGAATACATCTCTATTTGTAGAAGGAGGAGTCCTTAGTATCAAAGTACGACGAACGAAAGATTACAGACTTTTACAAACGAAAGATAACAAAAAAGACAAAAAAAAAAAACAAACAAACACTACCTTCCCGTTAAGTTCATAAGAATGAAGTTTCGATTTTTCTTTTCAACCTAAAAAAAAAATAATTCTTCTTCTTTACACCCAAAGATCACCCTATAATTACGATCATCCTTTTTTATGTTGTTTGTCCATTATAAACTAATTCATGTTCTTCTGTCTTAAAGATCTTGATCACGGAACGACCGTTTCCGTTCTCCTACATCATAAACATCTTGACCTCCCAAAGTCAAGTTAAGTCAACGAGTCAGTACAGGTTGAGAAACACTGGGGTACCTGACGTCGTACGGTCCGGAGGATTCGACCTTTGTCGACCTCTCTCGGGTATTCCACCCCTGTAGGTCCACGGTCCTCCAGACAAGGTAGCGATGTCCGTCTCCTGTCTCGGGTGGGTAAGGACGACGAGATACAGGTAACTACTGTACTATTAGTTACAGCCACTACGGTAGGTTGGTAGAGTATGAGACAGCGAGGGAAGAGGAGGACGGAAGTTAGAAAGGGCCGTAGTTCCAGAAAAGGTTACTCAGTCGAGAAACGTAGTCCCCCGGCTTCATAAACTCAAAGTCAAAGTTGTAGGCAGAAAGGTTACTTGTGAGTCCTGACTAGAGGAAATCCTACCTGATCAACCTAGAGGAACGTCTGGTTCCCTGAGAGTTTTCAGAAGAGGTTGTGGTGTCAAGTTTTTGTAGTTACGAAGTCACAAGTCGAAAGAAATATCAGGTTGAGAATGTAGGTATGTACTGATGACCTTTTTAGAGTCTATTTTAGTGTTTTGGAAACATATATACTAATACCTTCTTCTTTATAATCTCATAACTTTCTTCTATTTGTATTTAGTAGTTCCTTTTATCATCTCATTTACTTGATTTCATCCTAAAGATTCGTGGTCACTTTCACTTGAACTCTAAATCATCAGAACTTAAAATTTACTCTTTTCTTTACACACAAAAACTGGTCAGTATAATTTTGTCATATCAATGTCTATGTTCCGCCCCGTTTTTAAAAATAAATTAGTTACAATTTCAAAGTGAAACCATTAGGGCTTAATATACAGAAAGATTTAACGAATGAGTAATTAAATACATAAGTAAAAGAACGGTATATATGAGTACCAGGGATATTGTAAAAATATTACATAGAGGTTCCATTTTATCTGGTATTTTACTTTATATAAAGTAAACACAGAACCTTACTTTCAGTACATGACGCAGGACTTCGTACGAGTTTAGATAACTTGAGTCCTAAAGTTTATTAAAATAACGTATTAAGAGTACAAATTAAAAGAGTCGAATCGAACTAAACATATATTCCCTTAAATTTTGGAGTTCCTTTATATGTATGAAACGAAGACTATTATAGGACTATCAAAGTTATTTAGTGTCTTTCTTTTCTACGAAATTTCAAACGTTAAAATAGAAGTCTTATTATTCTAAGAATTAGACATTATCTTATACAAATAGTAATTTATAAGTGTCTGTCCAACAAGATGATAGTGAGGAACACGTTAAAATGAACAATATCCATCAATGATATATCGATCAATGATATATCTTTCAATGATATATTAGTAAAAACTTTTATAGTTCTCTGCATCGGTGTGACTGGGTAATAATGTCCTGTTTAAGAAACCTATAATAGAGTAGATAAGGAATTTCTCATTATCATTGTCTCGTCAGAGTTACGACGAAGAGAAAGTGAACTTCACAAAATTCTTCGTTCCTACGGACTGTACGACGTCAGGTACTCCAACGTTCCTCAACCTGTGTTGACTCGTTGTCTTGTTGTTGTTGTTGTTCTTCGTTCCTAATGTTGAATAAAAAGTTAGATCGTACAGGGTAGTAAAAGACTCCTCTTCCCTCTGAAGTTCAGTATTTTTGTACATAGAAGAGAAACGGGAATTGAAGTTTCAAATATTTCATCATTGTAATTTGGAAATTTGAATAATTCATAATATGATGGTTACGTACTTATATATACTAATATATTATTTAGTCATGAACTCGGTTTATTTTTTGTTCTTTTATAAAATATTTCACTTTAGAATCGTTATAAGTGTGAAAGAAGTAGTAAAAGGATAAGAAGATTTGAGTATACAATATCTTTATATCACTTAAGAGTTTGAGTTTCGGTCGTGGATATTAGATTGTTATTAAATAAGAACTCCTTTTACGAGGAGGTAGTGTTTTTAGCCAAAAGATTATAATTTCTTGATGTATTAAACTCTCGATCTTATCACGTAATGTAAGAAGTATAAGCAAAATTCGAAAATAACGGAACTGTCGCAAAGGGGTTTGTACCTCTTTACCGTTCAAACAGTATCAATAGGAAAATTTACAACGTGAGTCTTAGTATTTGTTGATAGGTCTCTAAGGTTTTTGTGTTACTCTGGTCACCTTAACAGTCAGATGACAAGAACGATCCTACTAGGGTACCTCTCTCCTCAGACCCCCCGATGTCAGGTGCCCCGACGTTTCTTGACCCATACTGACTCGTGTGTACGTGACGTAACTTGTGAGAATAAGGGTAGATTTAATACAGAAATGAATACTGTATACACTTGAGTAAGACTCTACCACAACGGTAAAATTATACTAGTAAGGGGAGAACAGGAATCTGTAAACTAATATACTTGAGTCATATCGGATAATATGAAAAGTGATAATTTATAGGATAATAATTCCTCTCAATAAGGTTGGACACTTCATAAAAAAATTGACTATAATTGAAAAACAGAAAATAAGTATTCATATTATTTTTACAGAGTTAGTAACTTAGTTCCGTATAAATCACAAAAGACAAAATCCATACTATTAGTATGGTCAATTAAGTAACGACCGTGAGTATTTCGAACGAGAAACATAAAGATCCGAAAGTATGCTAAAGTATTATTTTTTATAACTTACCTCGTCAACGTACCGAGTCGGGTTGGGACAATAGTCAGAAGACCGTTCAGTAAGGATAGGAGACTCCTGTTCACTTCACGGGAAGAGACACGAAGACGTCGGAACAAGTCTTAGAACATATGTTCGAAAATCGTATGTCGTAAGTCGTGTTGTAACATAAATGGGTACAACACAGAGAAGGTAATGACCTATAACTCAGACACAGAAAAAATAGAGGTGTAGGGATAGTGGTTCGTCATTAGTGTTAATGACTGAAAGACCCTTTACAATTAAATCGATAACTTGACCCGTTTGGTCTCGTTCAAATGTCTGAACCTCGTACTATAGGTAAGTATATTATGAAAGAGAAAGAGTTGATAGTTGAAAACTAATTTGTTCGATATTACAGTATATTAAAAATATAGTGAGTTATCTTTCTATCCATCTGACTATACCTATCAAAGTGAAAAAAAAAATTCTAACAAGATTCTAACGAAGTCAAGAAGATTTGAGAGAAAGAGAGAGATTACAGATCTGAGAACGTATTTTGAGGAGACGTGGAGGAAGAGACTGATTGGGGGTTAATGGAAGTCAAGTCAAGTCAACACAACAAGTCAGCACAGACTGAGAAACTTTGGGGCACTTAACGTCGTGCGATCCGGAGGGACAGGTAGTGGTTGAGGGTCTCAAGTGAGTTTGAGTGCAGGTACTCAGCCACTACGGTAGGTCGGTAGAGTAGGAGACAGCAGGGAAAGAGGAGGATGTTAATGGAAGTCCAGAGACAATAGAGTAAGAGTTGTTCGGAAGGGACTAGAAGGAAATAGTTTCGACAAAAATGGAAAGAGATGAATATATTATGGAATGGGGTAATGTCGGGTAACATAATGTTCCTGATCAAAATTGATAAAATAGAAATCTCAGAAGAGAGGTTATTCCGTTCACATAAACAGAGGGAATGAGAATGTAGTGGGTAAGGAGTGTCTTACGAATAGTGTATCTTTCTCGGATAATTATTATTATACGTTTTACTTACTCACTAGATAAATTTCGTTGAAAGACCTGACGAACTTTGAGACTAATTTTCCCCTTTGTTATAGACGGATATGTAAATTTATACTTTTATACACCTAAAAAATCAAAATGTACCGATACGTCAATTTTAATCTTAAAAACTATACAATCTATTTGTCTTTCACACGTAATATAACGTGTATATGAGTGTGGTAAGGTTATGAAATGGAGATGAGGTGTACTTGGTGGGGCGTTTTAAGTAGAAAGGTTCGATAACCGTGAAGAGAAGTATATGAAATAACCCGTGAATTTGTATATTAAGACTCTTAATAGAAAAAAGAAAGGTGATGTACAACTATAAATAGTGAATGTAATAATTGAAGTATTCACGTATACAAGTTAAAGAGTTTTCTGATTTTAGAAGAACTCCCGTCCCAGACGTACAACAAAATAGAAGTATGTAACTATAGTGTCGTGAGTTGTGTCACGAGTTAGTTACAACGTAATTGACTACAAATTTTAGATACTTGCAAATCTCACATTCGATAAAAGTAAATAGTTGTTTTAAATATTAAAAAATTTGGTATTCATCATAATTTCAGTGATTAAAATGAATGAAGAAACATCTAGGAGGTTTTACGATTTAAAAATGAAGGTATGGTCTTTTATTCTTATAACAATAAAACTTTTGAAATTGAAGACGGAAATATAAAGTCCTTCATTCAATTTCTAATCTTTTGGAAGTAAAAGAAGGACGGTCAATCATCATTGTAAAATGTAACAAGGTATTCTATTGACCACAACTGGATTTTCTTTAAATCAAATAACGTCAACATAAAGAGTCTTGTATTGATATAACCAACAAAAGTTAGGACAAAGATAAATGATAATATATCCGTGATAAACCTCCCTACGTATTAAACTCTAGTAATGACCCAGACGTTACATTGATCTTCTCTGAGACAATCTAAATATTTCGTAACCCTTGAGTCCTCCCTGACAACTGGTCTCGAGGAACCAACGGAAGGTGTACCGTAGTAGTACACCGAACCCGAAGAATATCGTACCACCGATTCACTATTGTCCCTCGTCGGTTTTCGCTTTCAAAGTCCTTCCGTTCCAGGTCACACGTCCACAATCGTTCGGAAACTTACGTAGTACCACCAACTACTAGGTAGTCCTTTTCAATTTGGGTCTTATTTATGTTTTTGCACGTGGGTCACCCTTTGTTGTCCTCAGGTGAGGTCATCCCTCTTCGAACACTAATGATTGTACCAAATTTTAGCTTCCTCTCCACTATTGTCTTTCGTCCGGTTGGGAATCAACTAAAATAGTAATAAAAATTTAAGAGATATCTGTTTCAGACGTAAGATCCCGTCTACCGGGGGTAGATATTTTCCGTACTTATAATCTACGTATCAAGAAAACCCCGTCGGTTTCATCGTCAGATGGTGTCACACTCTCCAATAAAGTTCCGTTGACTAATTTATGTCCTTTATTTTCTCTTGTTATTCGGTTTTCAATGTCATTTCTCAAAGTTCGGACTTACAGAATCCTATATCGAACGAAGAGTCTTTGGTTTATTGATATTATGATTTCGGTCTTTGACACAATCATTTTATTCTACACAAATCACATTCACGACTATTTTATATGTCCATCTTTAAAGGGTTTACATTAACTTTTATACAGATTGAATACAATCCTCCCTTATACTCAATGGACATACTCTATGATTTCGTACCTCTCTTACTGGACTTCCTTTGACTTCGTGACGTCACCACGAGTGTAATTTTTCGATCATCCACCTTGTACTTAGTCCTTTTTACTGAAACACTCTTCCTACATCTTACTTCTTTTTCTATGGTTTCTACCTCTCCTTTCAACGAGTCAACACAGACTGTGAAACGTTGGGGTACCTGACATCGGATGGTCCGAAGAGTCGGGTACCCTAAAAGGTCCGTTCTCATGACCTCACCCAACGGTAAAGGAAGGGGTCCCCTAGAAGGGCTGGGTCCCTAACTTGGGCCCACAGGGTGTAACATCCGTCTTCGAAATGGTTGACTCGGTGTTCCCTTCGGGTTTCAAAGTTTATCATCCACTAACATTTGACCTGCTTTAAGATCCCTCTAATTGTTGTCACTATCGGTGTTTGTCCGGTTAATAGAATTCATGTCGTACAAGGAAGGTTGTCTTGTAAAGTCAACTTGTCACATCTTATTATTCTAACGTTTCCAATATCTCCTCCTTATTACTGTTAAATTATTATCATGGACCGTATACTGACTAGTGATGTATTAAACATGAGGTACAAGTTCTAGTCCTCCCCACCGACACTCCTCTATGGGGAGCAGGTTCCATTCCTCGTCACCGACACGAAACGACCTCGTCGGTACTTCCCTATAGGGTGTAGGTTCCATTCTCTTTGGGTTCATTCTACCATCCATAACACTCTCCGTAGTCTCCCGTCTGTGTTTTGGTATTATGCCTTTTGATCAGTTAGATTAGTGTGATCCTCTTGTCGGAACAGATTGAGTTACTTTAATTCGATACGGCACACCCCGGTGGATTCTACGTACTCAGTACCACCTCTCCAGACTGTCTTACACCAAGGGACCTCTTCCCTTACCGTTTGATAAAGTCATAAGAACGGAACTCTTGGGGTACTTGTCATACTTTTCCGTTTTACTATCCTATGGGTTTCTCCTTGAGGGGTCCAGCCATCAACGGGTTATCCGATGACCTCTAGTCACCTCTTTATTGAGGTCTTTCTTACTTCCCTACCTCGGTTTCGTTTTGGTTATGGGTCGACACCTACACTGACCACTCTCTTCGTTCTAGACTACGACATTTCTCGTTATAACGTATCCTCCGACCTTACAATCCAGGTACTTAGTTCCGTTTACCTTCAACAGTTTGTCTCTACCGTTCTCACTTGTAGTTGTAAGATCCTTAGTCGCTTGATTTTACCTGACCTTACCCACTTAAACTGAGTCTACTGGTAATATAGAAGATGACACCCGTGTTTAGGGAATCTTCTTTACCTTATCGGTAGTACAAGTTGTTTTCTCAGACTTTAAGTCATGAACCTACATTAGGGGTTTTGTTGTCTTACTATAGACGAGCAAAAGTTCCGTTTGGTAAGTTATAGTGTCATTAAGTTTAAATACGGGGTTGGTCATTTCGACTTCAACTCACCAAGATACTTCTGGATGTTCTGGAAAATCTTGATTCTGGGGTTTTTCTACAGGAAAAGTAATATCCCCTGACCTTACGTTTTCATCCTTCAGTTCTTTGTGGAAACCGGAACCCTATGCCTTACTTCGTCCCGTTTCCGATTATCTTAAAACGGTTCTGTTACGTGACCAGTATCGTTCGTGGGAGAAGGTTGTTGTGTTCTTCCGAGATTTGTACCTGTAGTGGTCTACCAGATGTAGTTTTACTTTGAGTAATATAAGAAACGTCTGTTTCTACCTCTTCGAGATATGACGGTCGTTTTTGTTCTGACCCTTGACTTACACCGAGTCTAGTACTTGAGGAATAACGGTTTAAGTCTGAATTTAACTTCTTTCATCCCTTTTGGTGATCTGTTAAGTCCTTACTAGATTTAGTTTAAGGAATACTAATATGTCTACGTTCCCTGATGTAAACTATCTGTCTCACGGACTACTTGATACCTGCCTCCAAGTACTGTAACGTGTCCTCGGTCCCTAGTTCTGGTAGGGGTACCTTTTCTTTACGTTTTTTTTTGTTTTACCGACAGACTCCTCCGGAATGTTTATCGACACTTTTCTTCTCTCCACTTTTCGTTTCCTCTTTTCCTTTCTATATTCGTAGACTTACGTCTCAAGTTTTCTTATCGTTCCTCTCTCTTCTTTCGGAAGGAGCCGCTAGTTACTTTTCTTTATCTCCTTTTGTTGTCTTACCCTTTCTGATCTCTAGAGAAGTTCTTTTAATCTCTATGGTATTGACAAATAAGTCATTCTCAGGGGGTTCGGTTGATATACGATGGGTTCCCGTATCCGAACTGAGGGAACGAGTGGGGAGTCACACATATTATGGGTTGTGCCATGGTCGGTCTGTACATCAGCCATTTTTCAATAGACAGACCCGAGACTGGTTATCGTGACACTCGGAAGGTCGAATATATGACAAGAATAAGATCAGTGTCAGAGGATCCAAACAGAGGTCGACATCTAAGACTAAGAGTACTGAACACATCAGGATTGTAACTGCACGAATTACCGAAACAGACCATGCGAACAAGAAAAGTCGGACTAAGAAACTAAGATCTTGATAAGAAGAACGAACTAAAGATCAATAGTCTATAGGGATAGAACTGAGTAACGAATTTAAGTGACATACATGACGGTATAAATACGGGTCATGAGTGATGTCAGACCTGTGGTTTCACCTTTGTTTCTTTTTCACCTCAGTTCTCACCGTTCTACCGTTTTTAATGTTTCTTGTTTACGTTAGTGACACCGGTCGTCGGTCGGTGGGACCTTGATTCAGGAATGGGTGAGTCATCCACCCGTGGTTCGGATACTAGGGTGTCTAGTGGATCGATCGGTGTTAGTGGACTTAGTAGTCGTCGATGAGACCCCTGACACGCCGGTCAACATGGTCCGGGTCGGGTGGGTGCGGTATGTTGGTGGAAGGGTCCTGGTCGGTGTGGTGGTAGTCCGACCGTGGTTGGGATCCAAGGGACCCGGTGTGTCGGTCGATACGACCCTGGGATGTATGGATGGTCGTGCGGTAGTGATCCCGGTCATCGGTCCAGGGTCTCGGTGACTGAGTCCTTAACCGGTGCGGGTGGTCACCCCAGGTTTGTTTGAAGTACTGTTCGGGACGTCGGTCGGTACGACTCTGTTTGAGACGGGTGAGTGTCTGTTCTTTTCCTTTATTTTCCTGACATTTACCCTTTCTTTATTTAGACAGTTACAAACGTCTACTGTACTATTGATATATATCCTTTATGATTTCTACGGTGGTTTTTTGGTAATCTTAAATTTTCTTAAGTCGTACGAACGTCCTATGTTCTAATTGTAGGTCTTTAGATAACACAAAGATATGTGATCATTACTTGATAGTCTTTTACTTGAGTCCTTTGTTAGGTTAAATGTTCACATAGTTTTTTTATTTAGATTGTTTCCTCCATTTATTGACATGAACCTTTTGATGTTCTGTAATTACTCTTTTTTTTTTTTCTGTTGTGTTTGTTTACCTTTCTCCATGACACGAGTCCCTAATTTTATTCATAAAAATTTTACTGGTGTGATGGGTTCCGTTAGATGTCGAAGTTTCGTTTTACCTGTCGATATACGATTTCTTAATTGGACTTGATAAAAGAGTACAGTATATATAAATTTTAAAGTTTCACCTAATTTATTTATTTTGTAGACTTTGGTATTATGAGGTTCTTTTGTATCCATCACATTTGTACGACTGAAGTCAGAGTCCTTACAATAAAGATTAGACAGAGGGGGTTGTTTCCTTCGTTTTCGTTTTTATTTGTTTATCCTTATGTAGTTTTTAGACAACGTGTTGTTTCCTTTGATAGTTGTTTTGTTTTTTCGTTGGTTGACTTACCTTCATCTATAAACGTTTGTTACATAGACCATTCCCCGATTACAGGTTTTATATGTGTCTTGAGGATGTTGTCAGTTATTTTTATTTTATATTTATTGGGTATATTTACCCCTTCTTCTGGATTTATCCGTAAAAAGGTTTAATCTGTATGTATACTGGTTCCGATACCAAAAAGGTCATCAGTACATACCTACACTCTCAACCTGACACTTCTTTCGACTCGTGACTTCTTAACTACGAAAACTTGACACCACAACCTCTTCTGAGAACTCTCAGGGAACCTGACGTTCCTCTAGGTTGGTCAGGTAATATTTCATCTAGTCAGGACCCACAAGAAACCTTCCTTACTACGATTTCGACTTTGAGGAAATGAAACGGTGGAGTACGCTTCTCAACTGAGTGACCTTTTCTGAGCAACCTTTTCTGTAACCTTTTCGGGAGACCCTCCCCAACCCCCGTCTTCCTCTTCCCCTGCTGTCTCCTACTCTACCGACCTACCGTAGTGGATGAGCTGCCTACACTCAAACTCACTTGAGACCCTCAATCACTACCTGTCCCTCCGGACCGTACGACGTTAAGTACCCCAACGGTTCTCAGCCTGTGCTGACTCGCTGACTTGACTACTGGTTGGTCGTGTACTTTTTTACGAGTTGTAATGATTAGTACCGTATAGACTTTGATTATAACTTATATCATGATATTCAGTTAATATGAAGTTAATTTTTTACTTATTTACATTAGAACACCTGGTCTCCTCTATTTCGGTTACTGAGAACATCGGGTTCGTCGAATCGAGACCTTGAATACCTAAAAACCTCTGTTTCTTCACTCTGACTCTGAACTCAGTATAAACTCAGTATAAAGGAGTTAATATAAATACGAGTATTCGTACCATCTTACATTAATAATGGTCCCCTGGATACCTAAATCCCGACTAGATTATAAATTTTAATTTCAACCTTCGGTACCTAAGTACTTACAAACTACTTGTAGGTAACGTACTTATACACGTTGAGTTCTTATGGGTCTCGTTATTCCTTTTCTTATCAGTGACGAAAGTCCTTCAACCATTAGAGACTTTCTGTCTACGTACTTATATGGTCCCCGTCTCTATAGAAGTCTACCAATTCCCTCGTAAAGAAGGGGACCTCCAAAGTTTCCCCTGAAAGTCTCATCCACAGTAATACCGTTCAGGATTTTCTACTAACTTCAAACTTTCTATCTTTGTAAGAAGTCTGTATCTTTCTTTATGTGGAGACTTATGTAGTGACACTTTCTCGTACCAAGTAAATCATTTGGTACTCATAAGACCGTACTAACCGTGTATCTTCTCCAAAATCTCTTACTGTCTTCCACTTTGATTTTTTGTTTTTGTTTTTGTTTTTCGTTCGTCTTTAATCTACTAATTCCGGGAACGGTACGATTCTGTGAACCTTAAAAAACGAGATCCATCCTTCATTCTGAAATATTTTCTTAAGTCTTTGTCCCTTAAAAGTCCGTTCCCTTATCTCTTGAGTTTCTATTGTCATGAGAAAAAGACTATAATTGACCTATTTTACGTCTTTATATTCATAAAATATGTCATAAAATATCTTGATCATAGTTAAACACCTGAAATTCTTTACGAGATGTATTCCTCCTAGAAAATAAAGTACTTTATGCTTCTTCCGTTACCGTGGGGTGAGGTCATGAGAACGGACCTTTTAGGATACCTACCTCCTCGGACCACCCGATGTCAGGTACCCCAGTACTTCTCAACCTGTGCTGACTCGTTAAAGTGAAAGTGAAAAGTGAAAGTACGTAACCTCTTCCTTTACCGTTGGCTGAGGTCACAAGAACGGACCTCTTGGGGTCCGTACCACCTCGGACCACCCGACGGCAGAAACCCCAGCGTGTCTCAGCCTGTGTTAACTACACTGAATCGTCGTCGTTATTACTTTGTCGTAACACTCCACCACTCAAAGAATGGTGTCCTCCATAATTTCATCTCCAACATTAGATATTTTCAGTGTGTTTTTTACACTTCACCCTTCATCTTTTCTGTTGGTTATCGTACACAAGGGAGAATCTAACATTCTAAAAGATAAAGAAGACATGAAACCATACGGCCATACAATGTACGATGCATCTATAACTCGTTGACTAACAGATATCGTTTTATGTTTTAATTGAGACTCTATTCGGAAATTTTCGTCAAAGATCTGGAGTAACTGAAACACCTTTATGTAAATATTCAGTTTGAAGTAACATATTTCTTGAGTCTGAAGTCTTCGATTCTCAAGTTCGATTTTCATGTTTTCCCATTCGAGAGTTTAATATCGATTTTATCAAATGGTAAGGATTTTCAGACAAAAAGTTATAATTCTTATTAAATCGGAAGTGAAGTACTTCTGTTTCAGTTAGTATAATTTCATAAAATTTTGACGGAAGAGTGTTCAACTCAAATATTGTACCGATACAATAAATTGTTCTTTTGACAAGGGTATAAAAAGAATCACATTTAATAGAATGAACTTAATAAAAGGTACCTCTAATTTCAATTTTTCATACAGTTAGAATAAAAAGTGGAGTATATGTTACTTAAGAGTCTCAAAGTAAATCGATTAGTTATATACAGGTTGTTGTATGTTGACAAGGACGATTAAAATTGATATATTTCCACTAGTTTGTCTACCTTTAGATACTTACCACAATAAAAATATTGAGAAAAAACTAGTTAATTTATAAACTGTTTGATCAGAAAGAAAATTACATTAGTTGACTACTCTTAGAACCTTGACCAAGAAATTATAACAAATGTACAGAATTTATATGAACTAAACTAAAATGGACCTTAGCATGGTGTGTCTCATTTATGACTAAATTAATCGTCTCGGAGAAGTCTGATTGAGTCTAGCATTGATTTCGTTCTTTTCTGTATTATGTTGGTCCCTTTAAACCCCCAAAACACAACGGAAAACATTCGGAAAAATTGAGTCCTTTAAATTTCACTCAGAGAAAACTGTCAAACTCAAATGTACCAGTACAGGAGTAAGAGAGTAGTGTATGACAATAGTCTTTGATAAGGATATGAGATACTTAACAGATCTTCCACAAAGGTATCGGACTGGTGAGTAATCTTATTTTTTGGTCTTTTTTTAAAAAAAAAAAATGAAAGATCCGAAGTGGATTCTAGATCTTTATAGTGTACATTTCGAGACTCTAAATGTATAAAAATTTTTTCAAGGGTCACCCCTAGACTATCTAGTCTAGATACCTGACTACAACTCAGGTCTAAATTGGACTCAAGGTGTTAACAAGAGTTTTGAGGTATAGTTTTTAAAGAACATAGTTCAAAGAGAGATGAAGATACTTAACATAAATTCAAAGAGGTCACGAAAAGATGGTGGACGTACCGGAGCTGAAACCCTAGAGAAGGGGAAGGGAACAGAATTTCGGGACTCTATAGGAGTCACGGGAGGAAGAGGTATTTTGGGTTTTTAGAACAGGAGATATAAAATGGTGGATCTTTACGCTCTCTCTAAAGATTACAAGTGAGAAAAACGGTTACGTAAAACCTAATGTAATTGAAGAATACATGATCGGAAATGAAACTATAAGAGTATCTTGGTTTAGTCAACTATACTTTTACTCATCCATCTCTGTGTCGTGGGAGAAAACCGGGACGTATTAATGGGAAAATTTAAATAAAAATATTTGTATAGTTTCCGGAAGTCATCGAATTGACAAGTAATAAATACGTAATACCAGGTATAGTAACAGGATGTATAATGGGACGATGGTATATTGTGTAAGTGAGGATGAGTGAATATCACTTAGAGACGTAGTATTAACATGACGGACATTATCAGAGAGTTTTGTGTTAAAGGAGTTACGAATTTGTACTCAAAGAAGTATGGGTCGGATAGACGACAGTTACGAGTAAAGAATTAGAATTTCTGTCGTAGACTCCAGATTGGAACGGTCTCGAAACTGTGTCTTATTAGTGGAAATACTGTACATGTGATTGAAGACCAGACGAGAGTGGTCTTTCAAAGAAAACGGAATACAGTCGACACTTTTTAGAAGGGAAGGCATGTTAATGATATACTATAAAAGAATTTCATTTAGTTATACTTAACAAACTTAGGTAGAGGTAAATAAATAAAAATTTTATTTTCGGGTTTCTTGTTTTCCTACCGACTTTAACTTACAGGATAAAAGTTCCTAGTCGTATGAGGTAATAAAGACTCCCTACCCTACTCGGTCCCCTTAAGAAACGAGACCTTGATCGTTCTTACACCAGCACTTCTAGTTTCCCTAAGTCACTGTGTTCTTCTCAGGACGAACGTATAAAACTAATTGTCGTCAGAAAAGGTGTCGAAAAAGAGTCATTGATGTCGTAACACCGACAGTCATGGGAATAGGTTTATTTGGACCTAGACTTTCGAATAATACATTGGTGTACGTGGGGTTCACATTGATATGTCCAGTGGTGAACGTAAAGTAGGACATCGAGATAGTGAAAAATAAAATGAAAAGTACAGGAATTTTTTATATCTCTACTGATCTCTTATGCGAGAAAGAAGGACCACCGGAACACATAGGGAATCACGATATCCTTTATGTGTTGTGTTACTAAGGTGTCCAATGATTTCGGTGGGACTCCCACACTATCACGTGATTTATGGTAGTTAGTTCCGTGACTGACGCGTCTTTTCAAAATTATTTACGACCTTTCTCGATTACTATTTACTTTTATTGGTTCTAAAGGGGGACGTTTGACTTTTTAATCTCCCGATTAGTTCGAACAAAGATCAGAGATGATTATTTGTTTTAGATATATAAAGTCTTTTAATAGGAGTCATTATGTTACTAGATTAAAGAACTGTTTAAGATCTAAAAATTTCAGTTTTTACGGAAACCTTTAGTAGATTTATTCAGAAAGTGTCTGTATTTTTAACCCTTACTCTGTCCTTAATTGACCGAACATATTCCGGTGTATGTTTAGATCAAACTTTTCATTAATTGATTTTTTTTTCTTTGTATTAATTAATATGAAAAGACAATGATAGAATGGTTTGTTGAGATATGGTTTTTAGAAGATGTGGGAGTTGAAATGATCTACAAGAACCCCTATTAGTTTAAACCTTCTTCGTAAAGACCTCTATTCTTTTTCTTGTAATAAGAAGTAAGTTATTCTTTGTACTTTAACCCTCATACATCACTCCCGACTATATTTTTAATGAAGTTATTTCAGTTGACATTACTTAGTTACTGAAACTCTAGACATATATTTGTAAATTACGGTAGTTTTTAATCTTTATTTTTGTTTACAACACTTTCTTGGGTAGTTTTTTCCTAACTATTATTGAGTTCCTTACAAAGTCAATAATATAATGTGTCCTTTAAGTTACGTCAAAGGGATTCAAAGAGGTCTTAGAGAATGTGTTCTTTTCAAGATAAGTCCGGAGGACGATAACTGTTTTATCATTTTACGTACCTCGAAGGGTGGAATATGGTTCTTCGAGTAACTTTTTTTTTTTTTAATAACACAATCAATATCCCTATCAATGATTATTATATGAAGTCCAAAGGATACATGTCGAGATATAAGATAGAATTTATTATCTCTTTTTATTTCATGGGTGAAGGTGGTGAACCGGACAGTCCGACAGGTTTGACTATCTCTTTTAAAAGAAGTAAAAGAAGTAACATTTACCAGAATGTACAATTTGTTGTAGGTGGGTCTTACGTTTTTTTTTTTCGTTACTAATACTAACGTAGTCCCATGACTTTCGATTTCTATGACACCGTACTGACTGAGGACTATTATAGTCAAGTATTTCAACTACTTATTTATGTAAAATCTGTTTTCTTCTTGTAGTTTGGTGTATATACACTCTTAAGACGTGGATACTTTACTTTCGATCCACTAAAAAGAAATTAGTAATTAACGATAATTTCTTGTTTTATTTGTTTACATAAGTGGACTGACTTTCTGTCAAACTACTTTAAAGTACACCTTAAAGTAAAAGTATCGAAAATTAGGGGGGGGGTTCAAGATTCTTTTTTCATGGTAGACGGGTTAGGATTCTTTTTAATTTTCGATCTCTGGTGATATCAGAAACTTTCTGTAATTTACTTAGGAAGAGAAATATTGAACTTTTAACAGTCTGGTTTTTTATTATAAAAGGTGTTTAGTATTCTGTCAAATGTCCCATCGTCTAATAACTGTATACGGGGAGTTTCAACTGTTACACACTCCAAGATAAAAATTTGTCGAAAGGTAAGTGTTAGACCAAAATACATAATTCGGTGACTGTATGTTCATTTAATTTTCCTAATTGTAAACGAAGGGACCACCGAGTCTCCAATTTCGTAGACGGAGGTTAAGCCCTCTGGACTCAAGTTAGGGACCCAGCCCTTCTAGGGGACCTCTTCCTTTACCGTTAGGTGAGGTCATAAGAACGGACCTTTTAGGGTACCTGCCTCTTCGGATCATCCAATGTCAGGTGCCCCAGCGTTTCTCAGCCTGTGCTGACTCGCTGAAGTGGAGTGGAGATAATAATGAATGTTAGAGGTCTCTATGTGTTTCTCGACCCCCTTTTTATTTCAAAAGTCAGTTAATAGTCAGTTGACTATTATTAAAGTCAAGTTCTCTCGTTAGCAACAAAAGGAATGTTTTTTATCGTATAAAAAACGGTGGTAAGGACGTAAGTTTTTAGAACACGACTCGGTCCTTATTTATCTTATATACCTGTCCACTTAATGGTCATAAATTTAACTTAGTCATTAAAATTTTGAGGGTTGTTTTCAGGTCCCGGTCTTCCGAAGTGTCCACTTAAGATGGATTGTGACTCACCTTTCTGTTGTCGATACTAAGACTTTGATAAGATTTTTCAATTTCTTCTTCCTTATGAGGACTTGAGTAACATACTCCGGTGGTAGTGGGACTGTGGTTTTGGTCTTTTTAAATAGTGTTTCTTTATTTAATATCGGTTTTAGTGACTACTTGTCTCTACTTCTTTAGGAAACGTTTTAATTGTCGTGTGGTTTAGATTATTATGTAATTTCCCAGTGTGTGGTACTAGTTCACCCTAAATAGGATCCCTACGTTCCTAAAAAGTTATATCTATTTAATTAGTTACACTATCTGATGTAATTGTTTAATTTCTTATGTTTAGTACAACTACATACCGTTTTGGTTATATTATAATATTTAATTAATTGGAGGTTAATTTTAATTTTAAATATAAAATTTATTATTTATTTTTATTATCTTTTTTTCTTATGTTTAGTATGATATTAAAATTATCCACTTCTTTTACGAAACTATTTTAGATAAGTTAAAATAGTTGTAGGTAAATCCTATTTTTGGGAGGTCTTTGATCCGTACCTACCTTGTATAGAGTTTTATTTTTCTGGTATGTACTGTTCGGGTGTCTATTGTAGTGTAAGTTACCATTTCTGAGCTTTCGTAAGGGGAGATTATAGTCCTTGTTCTCTTTCTACAAGTGAGAGTGGAGAAAATAAGTTCAAAACCTTCAGGATAGGTGTCCTAAATCTGTTATTTTTGTTTATTTTCCTTAGGTTTAACCTTTCCTTCTTCATTTTAACAGAGTGACAAACGTCTACTGTAATATAATATATATCTTTTAGGATTGTTACGGTGGTATTTGGTGATCTCGAGTAGTTACTTAAGTCATTTCCACACTGGGGCTTATCGGTTTTATTAGAATTCTTTTTGTCTCAACCTCCTGAGTGTGAAGTATTGAAGTTTGATATCATTGGGTTTGTCATACTATGACCGTGTTTTTGTCTGTGTATCTAGTTACCTTATTTTATGTCTCGGGTCTTCATTTGGATACGTGACTCCAGTTAATTTGGTTCTGTCCCAGTACCAAGTCATCCATTGTTTATACGGACGTTACGGTCTCTGTGTCCTCCGTACCCAAACTAGGGTCCAGTCCTTCTAAGGAGGTCTCATCCTTTACCGTCGGGAGAGGTCATAAGAAGGGTCCTCTCTTATTAAGATACCTGTCTCCTCGGACCACCCGGGATCAGGTACCCCAGTGTTTCTTAACCTACACTGACTCGTGCACTTGTTATTACCGTTCCTCTTCTCTGTCAGAGAAGTCATTCACCACGACCCTTTTGGTCTGTCGATGTACAGTTTCTTATTTTAATTCTGTAAGAGATGTAGTTTACACGAAGGGTCCACCACGTCACCATTTCTTAGACGGACGGTTGCGTCCTCTGTGTCCTCTGAGTCCAAACTAGGGACTCAGTTCTTCTAGGGGACCTCATCCTTTACGTTGGGTGAGGTCACAAGAACTGACTTTTTAAAGTACCTGTCTTTTCGGACCGTACGATGTCAGGTACCCCAGAGTTTCTCAGGTTTCTCAACTTGTGCTGACTCGTGTGTGTGTGTTGTACATGTTTTTATTTGAGTTTTTACCTAATTTCTAGATGTACATTCTGGTCTTTGATATCTTGAGAATATCCTTTTGTAACCGTCTTGTAAGAAACCATATTTAACACTGTTAAATATAAAAAAATTAGGTAGAGGATCTCATTGTCTTTATTTTCGTTTTTATTTGTTTATCCTGGATTAATTTGACTTTTGAAAACCGTGTCGTTTTCTTTGATACTTTAGGTTTCTGTCGGATGTCTTACCCTCTTTGATAAACGTTTACTACGTTGACTGTTCCCTAATTAAAGGTTCTATATGTTTATTGAGAATGACAAATTATAGTTTTTTAGTTTATCGAGTTAGTTTTTTATTCGTCTTCTGTATTTGTCTGTAAAGAGATTTCTACTATATATTTACTGGTTGTTCGTGTACTTACCGGTTGTCCCTGTACTTCTCTACGAGTTATAACGATCAATAATCTCTTTACGTTTAGTTTTGATGTTACTCCGTGGTGAGTGTGGTCAGTATTACCGGTAGTAGTCGTTCAAATATTTATTATTTACGACCTCTCCTACACTTCTTTTCCTTTGGGAGGTTGTGGTGATCACCATTACATTTAACCACGTTAGTGATACCTTTTGTCATACCTCTAAGGAGTTTTGTGATTCTTATCTCCATAGTACACTAGGTCGTTAAGGTGAGGTCCGTATATAGACCTTTTCTACTTTTGAGTTTAAGATTTTCTATTTAAATGGGGTTATAAACATCGTCGTGATAAATGTTATCGGTTCTGTGTCTTCGTTGGATCTGAAGGTAGTTGTCTACTTGTCTATTTCTACACAATGTGTGTGTGTGTGTGTGTGTGTGTGTGTGTATATATATATATATTACCCTATAAAAAGTCTTTATTTTTTCTTACTTTATTATACTAAAAGTCGTTGTAATTATCTAGATCTCTAATAGTATAATTCACTTCAATTCAGTCTGTCTTTTCGTTTATAATATAGTGAATTACACTTTAGATTTGTTACTATGTTAACTTGAATAAATCTTTTGTCTTTGTCTGAACCTCTGTTATCTTTGTCTGAATACCGATGGTTCCCCCTTTCCCCGTCCCTTTACTATTCGATCCTCAAACCTTAATTGACTATGGGGGATGATATATATATTTTATATATTCGTTGTTACTAAATAACACGGTGTCCCTTGATATAAGTTATAGAATATTATTAGACATTACTCTTTGTTTGACTTTTTATTATATATTGTTAAAGAGACTTTGAAATTGTGACATTTATTTGATGTGAAGTTAGACTTTTTCAGAGACATAGGTAAAAGCTAAAGGTTGATTCGATATTTGATGTTTACGAGTTCTACCAGGTATGGTTCTTGAGTAGAATTACATTTACTGTAAAAATTTCTGTTATGTAAGTGTACGGGTAAACTCAATATTCTATCGTGTTCAAAACGTTACTCTTCGTGGTTACAAGAGGAATCAACGGTTCGGTGGATAAGTCAGTAGTCTTAAATAACGGAAATTGATAAACAGAAATGAAGACTAACAATAGAAGTCTCGTGATTTA
This sequence comes from Capra ibex, assembly GCA_006410555.1. Lineage (NCBI taxonomy): Eukaryota > Metazoa > Chordata > Mammalia > Artiodactyla > Bovidae > Capra > Capra ibex. The sequence goes on from SJYO01004576.1 coordinate 38,682,944, forward strand.
TTATAGGAATCGAGAGGAAAATGAAGAAATAACTGAAAGTGGGGAGATAGATAAGGGATAAAGAAAGAAATCCTATGGACAAGAATTAGAAAAAATACAAACTCTGTATCATTTAAAAAGTCAAGAAGATAACGAACGGAACCATTTCACCTCACAATATGTATTTTTTGAGATATAAACTTATAGTTGAAATTTATTATTCAACAAGTGATACGTATTAGAAACAAAGATAAGAAAAAAAGGCCGGACAGAAGGATTGAAACTAGAGGATCAAAGACGGGAAAAGACAAAAATGTAACAATTGTCATTATCGTATATGTAAAATAAAACATTCGAATTAATGTAATAGATACAAAATTACTTTCAACTAATATTTTAACTTTTACTATTATTTGTCTTCAATGTAACTGTACAGATATGTTACTAAGTAAGTGATGTCCTTTTTATTCCAACTCAGATTCTTCGATATCTTATTGACCAAAACTAAGAAGTTGTCCGGATAATTAACTTACCGTTTCGTTGAATTCGATAGAAATTACCTTTCCCAAAGAACGGACCCTCCGATTGAAATCCTGCGTCTCGTCCTTCAGTCACCTGTCTGAGGGGGTGTGTTTGTGTACCCAGTTTACTCTACGTCAAGTGAAGTGTTACGGTTGAGGGTGGGATTCCAAAAGGAAATTAAAGAAATCTTGTGTCCAAGGGTTATATACGAGGAGTCTTATCGTCGTCGTCGTCGTCGTCGTGGATCTTGAACAATGTCGGCATTTAAGAACGACAGATGAGATCTCGATGATTTAGTCTTTGACTCTCGTTCCGTGTCACTAGACAGAAACTTGTTCCGAGGTCCAATAGTACTCCGTCTGATCCCAAACTTTTGGTGACGAAATCTCTTTTGGGAGATCCCAAACAGTGACTGTGTTTACACTTGATACCCTTCCATCTTTATTACATTTTCCAAACAGTGTCGACCAGATTTGGAAATTATTAAGATAAGAGAAAACTCGTGTGGGAGTAAGAATGGACCATAGAGTCGACCATCTCTTAGACGGATGTTACGTCCTCTAGGACCTAGTTAAAGACCCAACCCTTCTAGGAGACCTCTTCCCTATCCGATGATAAGGTCACAAGAACCTGAAGGCACCACCGAGTCGACCATTTCTTAGGGGGATGTTACACCCTCTGGACCCAAACTAGGGACCCAACACTTCCAGGGGACCTTTTCCCTTTCCGATGGGCGAAGTCATAAGACCGGACCTCTTAAGGTACCTGACGTATCAAGTACCCCAGTGTTTCGCAAACTGTGTCGACTCGCTGAAAGTGAGTAAGAATGGTAGACCTGGTCTAATAGTTTTAATACTTAAAAGATACCCCAAGAAATGTCACTACACGACCATTTACATGTCATAGATTACTCTTCCTTTTATCGGGTCTAAACACGAGGGTCATACCGGTTAAAGTTCGATGGGTGTACAATAGATACTTCAGTGTCAATCCTTCTCTACTAGTGTTAAGGTCCAGTAACTCTGGACCGAGGTGGGGTAGTGACCAAGGGACCCTTTTAGTCATGAGACGTCATGAGAAGACGGAAGTATTCGAAAAACAGAATGTCTTCAAAATAATTGTAGAGAAAGTTGACAACTATGAAATACTAATTTCCAAAATAGTAGAAAACATTAAAAAATGACCAGAAGAAACCATCAAGGTAACCATTTCTTAGATAGACGGCACGTCCTCTGGATCCAAGTTAAGGACCCAGTCCTTCTATGGGATCTCTTCCTTTACCGTTGGGTGAGGTCATAAGCATGGACCTTTTAGGATACCTGTCTCCTTGGACCGTCCGATGGTACCCCAACGTTCTTTGCTTGTGTTGAATCGTTGACTTTGTGGTCGGTGACTAAAAAATGATTATAAGGTGACCCTAAAGTTTACGTACACGAGTCGAACAATGGAATTCCGTCTCGGACTTTTATACAAATAGGTTTCAAATACTCCGTCCTCCTCTTCCCCTACTATCTCCTCCTCTACCAACCTATCGTAGTGACTGAGCTACCTGTACTCAAAGACCCTCAACCACTACTTGTCCCTTCGGACTGTCCGACATCAGGTACCCCATCGTTTCTCAACCTGTACTGACTCATTGTCTTGACTTTCAAAAAATGGGATGACGTGACCAGTTTTTTTCTTTTCACTGGTAAGTGGTTACACAACAATTGTAGTGATAAACATAATATTCTTCCGTCACTTAGGGTACAATTGTTATCGGGACCTTAAACTCATCAGAGGATATCTAATTAGTAAGTAGACAAGTAAGTTGTTTATAAGTTTGAGGAAGATATACAGTTCTTAAATAATCCTTCTATGTTTATTTGTTTTTACTGATTTTAATGTTGCCCCGGATTTTACCAATATGACCCCTGTGACCCTACTGTATTCGTACTTCCAGTCGGGTCTTACCCTTTTAGTGTATTCTCGTCGATTTTATCGAACCCCTATCCTCATGACTGGGTCGAGACGAGAGAGGGATTATTTTACCCATCCTTCTTTAAATACTCTGCGCAAAGTTGGTGTCTTTAGTGTGTGTGATATTTCGTTCGTATTTATCGTATTACCCTTATATAACGTATAATAAAGATTATTCTGAGTAGGGAGTTAGTACCATGTACATAGAACATAGAAACTGTAAGGTCTATATCCCAGTGATCAATGAGTCTTTTGTCACCTTGTCTTAGGGGATTTTTCTAGGTGGAATTCTATTGTTGTGATTGGGAAGATACTGAACGGAGTGGTCGTTACTCGAGTAAGGGTCTGTGTGTAGAAAAACTGGTACTTCGCGTCACACTACAGATCGTTCCTCGTACCTCAACTTCAGAATTTGTACGAACGTGTAGGTCTAGTCGGAGAGGAGTGAAGTATCGGAACCGTGTAAGTATTGGTTTCAGTTCAAAGGAGTAGATACTTTAATTAAAACATTATCATGAAGTCTTTGAACGGTTTTCTTAACTTTATTACGTTTCCATTCCATGTGTCATTTTCGAATGATTTACGAACGACATATCTAAAGTAACACGAGATAAGACGAAGAAACATGATGTCAGACACTACAGAAGTAGAGTAAGTGCAAACTGCGATGTTTAGACACTTCTAAATGTTGAAGGAAGAGAGAGAAAAAAAATTTGTTTTATAGAACGTAAAGTTGAGAGTTTTTGAAGATTAAATATCACTTCTTTCGAAAAAGGAGTGGGTCTTTTTTTAGAGACGAGTGAGATGAGACGCACACACAATTCTACGAAGTCAAAACAGGTTGAGAAACATTGGAGGACCTGGTATCGGGTGGTTCCAGAAGACAGGTGTCCTAAAAGGTCCGTTCTTATGACCTCATCCAACGGTAAAGAAGGAGGTCCCTTAGAAGTGTTGGATCCCTAACTTGGACATAGGGAATTAAGAGGACGTAACCGTTCGTCGAAGAAATGGTGATCACAGTGGACCCTTCGGGAACCCTGGTTAGGACACTACAAGGCGTCGTCGGACTTCCAAGTCCTTGACCGGAAAGGATTGAACAGGTAAGAAATCGATCTCATAAGTCAGAGTTTCTTCCGTTTGTTTTTTTAGACAGAAGATTTAATGTTACGTGTTTATGTGTTTGTTAAACCCAATATACTATTTACTTGTTTTCAAGGTGACCTCTTGTTTACAAGGTGATCTCTTGTGTTTGTCTATATGTCAAATAGACACCGTGACCGTAAAGTACGTCTCCCGTCTATTGATCCTTTTTTGACATTTTTCCGATTACTCTTTATTACCCCTTTTCCATTTGTTCGTAACTCAATATCTTTTTATGAGTGTCGAAGGTTAAATGTTTCTACATTTAACTATTGAACCTTCAATAGTACCTTTTTCATGGATTTCAGTGTTCCGAAGTTCATCGGTTATCGTGAGGTATTACAAAAGCTAAGAATGGACCAGACGGATTCTTTTTCGTACAGGGACGGAAGGTGTCACCGAAGATATTCTCTCCTCCGAGACATTACAGTCGTCTCGAGGACATTATCTTTCTTCAAGTGTTCTTACATTGGATATTAAGTCAGGACTTAAGTCTCACCTTCTTTCTTATGTGGTTAACCACTTTGAATCTTACCTGACACTAATGTTTATAAAGGTTATAGAGTCACCAAATGTTGTTGTTGTTTTTTAATAAAGACTGAGTCCGTCGTGGGGACACCTACCTGACACCAAGACGGGATCCAGTAGAAGGGAGATCCTAGGTCCGATAACTTCGACGGAAGAAGACCTTATAAGTACCAATACTGTTTCCCTTGACCCGAAACCCGGTACACGACCCCAGATTTGAAAAATACATCTACACTGAGTACCCTGAAAATTAGGATAAAAAAACTATTCTCTTCAGTGTACCTATTCTGATTAAATTAATCCTGTCCCTTTATATTAGGAAGGGGTCCCTCTGATTTGTTGACACATGTTATTAAGTCAAGTCGTACGATCTCATTATTCTTATCATGTAAATCAATCTAGAGTTCAGTGAGTTATGTGATGGAAAGGATATTCGTAATAGAGTAACATAGGAATGTTCAAGCACTCTAATTTTTTACGTCATCAGGAAAATAGGTCAATCTAAATGTATTGACTTTTGTTTTCTTGAGACACCTCTTATATGAGAATCTCAACGGACTTTCACCGGTTCAAAGGAACCCACCAGAACTCCAAGGGTAGTGACCTTACTCAACGTGTCTTAGACCTGTTGATGAAGTACGGGTACGACTTCTCCTCTCTGTCCTAGGATAATAATTATCATCTGACCCGTTCTATTCTAAGGAAAATAGGACTTCTAAAATATTAAGACGTTCAATAGTTTAAAGTGTGTCGATAATTCGTCGATCAGTCGTCATTTACAGAAAGAGGATGTTTACTTGTACATATGTCTTTCCTCTTTTCTTTCAGGTCCCATTAAATCACTAGACCGTAAGTCCAAGTGAACAAGGTCATATATTTACAACCTTTTTCAATATAGTGTTTAGTGAAGAATTAGTTATACGTACTTTACAAACAACAATCACACCACTGATTTTACGATACTTAATAATGATTCTTAATAGTTTGAAAGACTTATGAGATCCAAACGACGTGACTACACCAACACTTATTTTATATTTGTATAACCGTGGTCGGAGAGCTAGGCAGGGGGTCTGTGTTTATAAGAGAACCCAACGTATTATTTGTTTACAAGGTGATCCCTCTTTTTGAATATACAGTAATGAATTTCCTTCTTATCAGGAACTTGTCTAGTCAACATGACTCCAGGACGTAAAATTTCTATAAAAATATTGAAATGTTTATTTGTTAAGTGAATGACTACTGAGAAGAAAGGAGGAGAATAAGAGGGGACTCAAAACCCAAAGTAATCGTGATCAAGATATCACTAAACCTAAAAATAGTAAATAGTTTAATCATACATAATAACCGTATTTTTATTTTTTATTTGGATTAAAATCATAGAATTCGTGAAAATTAAATTTTGTAGGGTATTAAAAGATTAATGAATGGTAATAGTCTTCCGTAATTTTTTTTGTTTGTTTCCTACTACTCATAGACTAATAATATTCATATTAGTGAGTAAGTAACAAGTAAAACCAACCTCTGGATTGTGACTAGTTGAAGACTTTTTAATTTTATTATAAGAGTAGAAGGTCCTTGTTTCTTTCCAAGTCGTAAAGTCTTTAAGTTCGAGACTGTAGACTAGTCCTACAAACGAATAGGAAAGGTCCGCGGTGACTACGGTTGTCGATCGTCGTGTCACAATCGTTTACTTTAAGCAAAGTTCGACCAGACTCGGTCTCTGTCTCATTTAATAGAGGAAGTTTGGATCACACCGGTTGGTAAATTTTGACTAAATTCAAGACCGAGAGTCTTTTAGTCTTCAATACTTACCGTGGTACGACCCGTCCGACAGGTCCTATCTTATATAGGTTATAGAGAGAGGTTATAAAGGGGACTCAATAGAAGTATACTGTACTTGAAACTGGACCAATACCTATGCCAAACTTATACCGGTTATGGTCGTGGAAGGACCCTTTTGGAGTCCGGGGTGACATTTTCATGTTGGTTAATACTCAGTATTTATATATAGTAAGACGAAGTTAACCAAACGAGGGTCCTTCGTAAAGACTTAGGGTCTCACCACGAGAAGGTTTACATTATTGGTTACTCCGAGTCTATCTCCTCAGACTTTACGTTCTGAGATCCCAACTTTAGTTAGGTAGAAGACGTCTTAAGTACCCACTAAAAAGACCATTCCAAATTTTAAGGTAAAATAATATAAACTGTGTAGGTTCGAGTTTATTTCTTCTGTTCCTCTTCTAAGTATGGAGAATTCCTTACAAAGTCTAAAGAAATTTTCAATCCATTGATAAAAAATTTATTTAAATAAATAAAATTAACCTCCAATTAATGAAATGTTATAACATAACCAAAACGGTATGTAGTTGTACTTGGGGGGTGTCCATATGTGCACAAGGGGTAGGACTGGGGGGGAGGGAGGAGGTAGGGGCATGGTAGGGAGACCCAGCAGGGTCACATGGTCGGGGTTCGTAGGTCATAGTACGTAACTTGGACCCGACCACTGAGCAAAGTATATACTATAATATGTACAAAGTCACGGTGCCTGTCTCTTCGGACCACCCGATGTCACGTGTCGTAGTGTTTCTCAACCTGTGTTGATTCGTTTTTTCGTACTAAGTGATACAAGGACGGTGTGACCCGAAGTGTTTGGTGGTCAGTAAGGACTCAGAAACATAAACGATAAGGGAGACGTTTCCTTAATTACGGAATAATTGGTTATGAGACGTCCAGAATTGAGTAGAAATCAAAAAGTTTCATGGAGAAGGTCTAAGGAATGAAGTTTGTACTGTGTGTGTATCGGAGGTATTTAGTGATACTCTACTAGTAGATGAGGTAAAAGTAATGGTTCTAGACTTTATAAAGTAAACAAACATATACGTAAACAGATAAAATACTGAGGGAAATGGTCTTACATTTTAGGGATTCTTGTCTCAATATACAACAAAATAAGAAACAACGTAGAAGTCCAGGATCTTATCCCAGACCGTGTGTCACTCGGGATTTATCTCTTATTATCCTTCTCCCCTTTGTTCCCTTTCTCTTTTTCCTTTTCTTCGGTTTCTCTCTTCTTCCTTCTTTTCGGTTATCTCTCATCTACTCCAATCAGGTCAGAGAAGACCTTAACGGTCTCAGTGTAGTTGAAGGTTCTCGGGAAGGAATGAGACAGATGAGAATTTCAAATCCACAATTTGTGTTTCGACAAGAGGATCCTTCCAGAGGACATGACATGTGTCCGTTCTAGTTAGACAATCTCGTCGATAAAAGAGACGAGACCTCAAGTGTGAGACACACAAACACACGCACACACAACTGTAGGATAAGATAAGTTGTTAAATAACTGACGACCGATCCATGTCATATAAAAGTCGGGAAAATGAGTAACGAGGTGAGTCTAGGGTGCTGGAAAAGAGTTAGACATCCAGAGATGTATTTTGTTAAAATAAAATTTTTGAAAGGTAAAAATAAGTTTGAAACTCGGTTTTTTATTATTAATGAATGTTTTAATAAAAAAAAGTATAAAGTCAGTTACATAAAATGGTAATACCTTAAAGAAGACAATTGCAAGGAAAGGTATAAAAATGGGTTAGTTTGTTTTTTCTCAAAATCTTTTTCTCGGGGGTATTAAATTAAATCGTAACTGGTATGACGGGGGTGTAGTGCTTACAAGGTTAGAAAATTCATATACAATATTAGTATATCTAAATTAAAAACACAGTTTATCCTTTTTGTCGTGTTGAACCCACAGATTATATCTGTGGGTTCCCTTCTGAATCAATACCTTGTAAAGAACTTACTTTGGGGTGTGTCGAATTATTTATACTAATACTACACGGTTACGTCTAAACAGTTACCTTTGTTTACATGGAGAGATTACTCACTCCGACTATTATTTTTACCGATACGTACACAGTCCCGGTCCTCATACACTCTTCAGAGACATGTAAGGAGATTTGAAACTACACTTGGATTTAACGAGATTTTTTAATTTAGATTTTCATATTTTTTAATTTAGACATATAAATGGTTTAGATGTTTTTTAATATGTACGTACACTTTATCCGTTTTTACCGTTCGTTGTAGTCTCTTTTACTGGTTGTCAAACTATGTACACTAACTACCTGAGTCTCTAAAAATAAAAAATTGAAATAGTAATTATTATTATTTTATATTATTTTAATACATATGTGGACTTTATTTACTAGTAGAATTCATTAAAAGGTTAGTACTTTTTGAAAAAAAAAAGTAAGTGTCTTGTTTTATCCCTGGAAGTTGACAGTGTTTGTGTCCTTAAATGACACTCCATATTTGTACCAAAGACTAGCCGTCTCGAATACTATATTATCTCCTCAACTTTTTACATGTTTTTAATGATGAGACAGTCCATCGTGTACGTTTTGGAAATTATACTTGACGATTTGATTTTATTAATATAAAGGTTACACTTGTTCACTTCCGCAGTCTACCTCCTTTCGAAATTCCTGTCTTTCGGAAGTTTAACCAAGAAAAAAAAAAAAAATTGAAATTTTATGTCATAACCAAAACGGTATGTAGTTGTACTTAGGCGGTGCCCACATGAACTTAAGGGTTAGGACTTGGGAGGAGGGTGGAGGGAAGGGTATGGTAGAGAGACCCAGTAGGGTCACGTGGTCGGGGTTCGTAGGACATAGGATATAGCTTTGATCTGACCACTAAGTAAAGAATGTACTATAATATGTACAAAGTTACGGTAAGAGGGTACAGTAGGGTGGGAGAGGGAGAGAGTGTCTCAGGTTTTAAGACAAGATATGTAGAGACAGAGAAAACGACAGAGAGTATGTCCAATAGCAATGTTAGTAAGATTTAAGGTATATATACACAATCATATGACGTAACCACAAAAAGAAAGACCGAATAAAGTGAGACATATTAGTCGAGCAAAGTAGGTGGAGTGATCTTGACTAAGTTTACATAAGAAAAATTACCGACTCATTATGAGGTAACACATATACATGGTGTCGAAAGAATAGGTAAGTAGACGACTACCTGTAGATCCTACGCAGGTACAGGACCGATAATATTTGTCACGACGTTACTTGTGACCCCATGTGCACAGAGAAAGTTAAGACCAAAGGAGTCACACATACGGGTCGTCACCCTAACGACCCAATATTCCGTCAAGTTAAAGGTCAAAAATTTCCTTAGAGGTGTAACAAGAGGTATCACCGACTTCATCAAACGTAAGGGTGGTTGTCACATCCTCCCAAGGGAAAAGAGGTATACGAGAGGTCGTAAATAACAAACATCTGAAAACTTAGTGTCGGTAAGACTGACTGTACTTTACCATGGAGTGACACCATAACTAAACGTAAAGAGACTATTCCTCACTACAACTCATAGAAAAGTACACAAACAATCGGTAGACATACAGAAGAAACCTCTTTACAGATAAATCAAGAAACCGGGTAAAAAACTAACCCAGCAAATAAAAAGACCTTAACTCGACGTACTTAACGAACATATAAAAACTCTAATAAACAGTCAACGAAGTAAACAATAATAAAAGAGGTTAAGACTTCCGACAGAAAAGTGGAACGGATGTCAAAGGAAACAACAAGTCTCCGAAAATTAAAATTAATCTAGGGTAAACAAATAAAAACGAAAATAAAGGTCATAAGAGCCTCCACCCAGTATCTCCTAGGACGACACTAAATACAGCCTCTCACAAAACGAATACAAGAGGAGATCCTCAAATATCAAAGACCAGAATGCAAATCTAGAAATTGTGTGAAACTCAAATAAAAACACATATCACAACCTTTCACAAGATCAAAGTAAGAAAATGTTCACCAACTAGTCAAAAGGGTCGTGGTGAACAATTTCTCTAACAGAAATTAGGTAACGTATAAGAACGGAGGAAACAGCTTCTATTCCACAGGTATCCACACACCTAAATAGAGACCTGACTTCTCTCTTCAACCAAGAACTTTCTACCTCCATTAGTGTCTATTACAACCTTTACTCTCTTAAAGATCAACTCACTTATGTTAAGATCGAGACTAAGGGTGTCTTAGAATAACTTAGTAATCGTATTCCTTAACCAATTTAAATTACTGATGAAAGGCGTGTCTTCTTGTTGCAAAGTCGGATGATACTTTGAAGAGAGACCGTTCTTATGTGGTCCTATGTTTCCGACCGACGAAATTATTGGTCGTAGTCAAAAAGAACTTTATAGAAAACGTCTTCGGACCGAGGACCACTATAAGGTGGTTTGAATGGGTTGAGACTAGTACCTAATTGTTAGGTGTTTGGACGTATTATTTCAGTTGTGTAGATTTAAATAAAGGGGTGTTTTGGGAAAATCCGATTATCCGTTATCGATAATTGTAGAATTGTCATATTATCTTAATCCTTCGTTATACCATATCACCACCACTTCGTTTACCGTTGGGTGAGGTCATAAAAAAAGAAAAAGAAATTTGAAAAAAAAAGATAAGAAAGTCAATATCAACTACTGTCGAAGTTTAAAAGAAAAAAATTACAAAAAAGAATTAAATAAATTAACCTCTTAGGACACCTGTCTCCTCGGACCACCCGACGACAGGTATCACAGCTTATCTCAGTCTGTGTTGACTTCACTGAATCGTACGTTAGTACGTACGTAACCTCTTCTTTTACCTTGGGGTGAGGTCATAAGAACGGACCTCTTAGGGTCCCTGTCTCCTCGGACGACCCGACGGCAGATACCCCAGCGCGTCTTAGTCTGTACTGACTTCGCTGAATCGTCGTCGTCGTCGTAACATACCACCACTTATCGTATCGTCTGATACCTCTACCTCATGGACCCGACATTAAGATCGACTAGAGTCCGGTCAATGAATTCGAAAAACACAGAAGAAAGGAGTAGATTTTTTACCCTTACTGTTTTTTTTTTTTTTCTTGTGACAAAGCATTTTAACAACATCCGCTAGTTTACTCCAGGGTACACATTTAGGGAATCTTATCAAGGACTGTGTACCATTCGCGATCCATTCTCAATAGTAATCTCGTTGGAAGAGACCCAAGTAAAAACCTTTTCCTTCAAGTAGTCTCTACTCATTTGTACTTCATCCGAACAGTAACGACCATATTTTTAGAAATAGATAAGAAGGTTTACAATAACAGATTGAATATTAAGTAACCAAGAAAAAAGACGAGGAAATTAAGACGATAACTCAGACAGGTAAAGAAAAGGGGGTCAATAATATAAAGTCGAAATTTTAAATGTCAACCAAGAAAAAGTATAGAAAATAAAGAAACAACTCTAAAAGAAAATTCAAAAAGTTCGTACTAATAATAATGAGTAACTTCTTAAGGAATTATAAAAGTTTAGAAACGGTCTATCAGATTATATCGGAAGTAAAGTCACTTTTTTTTTTTTAGATTCTTCCGACGAAGTGGGTATTAAGAGCGTGAACCTGTCTTGGAAGACGAAAAGGGGACGTCGTCTCCTGGAGTCCTTACTCTCACCGTACGAGTCCACTTTCACTTTCGACGAGTCAGTGCAGACTCAGAAACGCCGGGGTACCTGATACGTCAGGTACCTTAAGAGGTCCGGTCTTATGACCTTACCCATCGGAACGGGAAGAGGTCCTCTAGAAGGGTTGGGTCCCTAGCTTGGGTCCAGAGGGTGTAACGTTCACCTAAGAAATGTTCGACTTGGTGTTCCCTTCGGCTGTACGAGTCCATGTACTGTCCAATTCGAACTCTATGGTTATCACGTCTGTCTGACCATACACGTCATCTGGTGTCCGGTACAAGTAAAGGTCAGATCTCAAGTTTTGTTTCGAAAAGTTAATTGAAGATAGTAAAGGAGAAAAACCGTATGGGGATATATGATTACCGGAATCCTGAACTTGGGAAGATGGGAGGATAGACAAGAATAGGATTTCTGACTGATTCCGAACTATTAGACGACTCTCCGAAGGGACTTAGTCAGGAGAATAAGTACGAGGTTCAGGTATAGTTATATATAAATAAGACGACATTACCGGTTTGGACTACAGTTACTGACACAACTTGACGACGGGGAACGGTAATTGTATACACAATATGGACGTAGTGACCGACTGTGGTGAAGGGTACTCACCCGTTTACTTTCAAGGTTCAGGATTTGGACTTTCACTCATGGTAGGGTACGTATTTGTTGAACTCCTACGGGGACTTTAGTAATTAGGGTAGGTATTACTTTGACTCGTATCAGGTCAGTTCAGTTTATCTGGACCTCGAACCAAGACCCCGGACTCGACCGTCTTACCGTCCAGGTTAGTTTCGACTGATTTTTATAATTCTGGGTCTCTTACTTAGTTTTGGTTTCAAAATTTCTCGTTTTTCCAAGTTACAACCTTTGGATTCCGTTAAGTTTGAGTTTTTCATAAGAACTTGGTGATGTCTATAAACTTGGTCACTAGGAAGAAACTCTTCAGTCATCCCCCAGAAGAGTAAATTTGGTGTAAGATTGACTTTACAACATCATTGTCATAATAGATTCGTACCTATTATTCTGTATACACATAAGGGTCTAAATATACCGGACATCTTAGTGGACAAAGACGACTCGACGGTCCACATCTTCGGTATTCCTAAGTGACCAACTATATATAGGAACTCCGGGTTGTAAATAAACCAAGAGTCAATGGACTTGGATTCTTACACGAGGTAAGTCGTTGTTACTGTGTTACCGACTTTATATGGGATTGTACTTGACTTACGAACTAAACTTCGATATTAGGGGAGTTTTACGTACACAACGTCGGTATTAGAGATTACACTATCATAAACCTCCTCCTCACGAAAATTCTCTAATAATCCAAACCTATTCCAGTACTTCTACCCCGGGTGTACTGCGTTAATCACGAGGAGATTCTTCTTCTCCGGTCTTGGCAGAGAGGAGGAAAGTAAACGTCCACGTTGTTCCTCCGAAGGTAGATGTTTGTCCTTTTCCCGAGGGGTGGGGTGGGGACCTATGACTTAGACAGTCGTAGAACTAGAACCCAAGGGGTCGGAGACCTTGATGTTCTTTATTTCCGTACAATAAATTCAGTGGGCCTGTCACCATAAGAAATTCCGTCGATCTCGATTGATTCCGTACGAGGTCCATACGTATTAGAGTCTTGTACTCATATAAAATTTTCTATGGCTATCTTAATAGTATGAAGGGTATAATATTGAGACCCTTAGTGAGAACGTATATTTATACGGATTATGTACGGATAGTTTATCATTCCAATCGACATGTATATTTTATAGTATTAAAAATTATACATAATGGAAGAAAAAAGAGTCACTTAGATTTTAAGACATAGTCTCACTTTGAGTCATCAAATTTGTAATTATTCACCGTCTATCTCTACATCGGAAACTTTGAAATACAACTGTAATAAAGAGAAAGGGTAAAAAGACTGTGTTCTAAAGATTACAGATTATTTAGAAAGATTTAAAGTCAAAAGAATACGTTATAGGACAGATAGAGTCTTAATAATATCTCTCGTTTCTTTCTTTTTGTTTACGTGGACATTTTCATATTTTATAATATGAATTAATTTTGTCGTAAAGGAGATCATATTCATAATGGGAGTTATGATAGTTCGTTCATTATGAATTATAAATTTCAAGTAACAAAGTGATTCAGTGACAATTATGTATAGTTAGGATAATTTCCTCGGTTTATCTTGTTCTTATCAGAGAAAAGATTCAGGAAATGGTCGGTTGTAATTTAAATATACGTTTATTTATACTATTTATTATACTTTTTTACGATCAATAATTGACGGAACTGAAATTAGTATTTTATTGGTTCGGTAAGTCACACAAAAGTACTCGAGAGAAGTTTGTGACCTTCAGTCGGTCGACACACTATGTGTTATAGTTAGTAATTTAGTCGTTGAAGATCTCTAAACCAGATACCAACCCGATAAGTCAGTGATACAAATAAAAGTTCTATTATAATTGATACATTGTTGAAAACGGGAACCCGTTCAACAAAGGTAAATAATCTCTTGTCACCTTTGAGACACCAAAGAATCAACCCACTTACTGATAACTATTGGGAAGTCTTCGTCCTTCTTTCAGTTCAAAACTTCTAAACGTCATATTTTTATTCGTATAGTAACGGGGTTCTCTATTCTTTGGAATGCGATTACTTTACTTTAGTTCAGTGAGTGTTATAACGTGGTTTGTGTGACTGTGTAAAAACAATCACATTAAAATACACCGTAAGAGATTCCTGTACGTCATATATAGTGTAAAGTTCTGACGTTTATTAAGAAATTTAAATTAGTTCTTTCGATTTCTTACAAGGGGGATGGGCAACGGGATGCAGTAATTTTTGTCTTTCGGAAATGAATTTCGAAACGAGACAAACACTTAGTTTAATAGATGACGTTTCGTTGTGTCTTTAAATATTGTATAATTCTCATAAGAGAGACCTTAATAAAAGTAGTATAATGACTCTGATACCCACTCAGTCACCTTTATTTATTAAGTGATCGTTCAATGTTACATAAAAAGACTCAATTAGTATCTCTGTCACTATAACGTATGATAATATCCCCTCCCTTTTTGAAATCGTATTCTCAATTAAAAGTACTTCTTTTTTTAGATTTGTAATCTTAGATACGTCTTAAATTTTAATAGTTCAGTGACTGTTTCATCGGTCGTTTTCTATTAACATATAAACACACTTTTCAGTGACCGACTACGAGTAATGTGTAACGTCCTCGCCCTATTGAACATCAAACAGAAAGGTTTCATTCCCTAAACATTCCGGTTCCTCCCGACCGATCTCGTGGTTTTTGTCTGATTGAAAGGTTTCTGAGAAATTTTACTCAAAATAAAAATTTAAGACTATTTTGGTATTTATAAAATTTACTAGCTCAGTGTCGTTTAGTAAAAGTCGAAAACGTATTGCACCCTTTAATAGTTTTAGTATAAAATCGGTCATTTGAAAAATTATTTTGTAAAAATGGACTTCAGATTTTGGAATATATGTACATTTACATATGTACAAATCGACAGTTTCTCTTTTTTTTACAAAGAGCTGAGATACTCAATCTTCTTGATTTGGTAGAGATGTAAGATGCAGATCCTTAGTGATTTAAAGTTAAATTTTCAACTAGACAGTTCCAAGTTGGTGACCTTTATTTTACGTAAGACCTACTAAAAAGTTGTCTTTAGTGTCCCGACTCGGTGGTTTCCCGACGATGAGGAGTGTTCTAGTCTTACTCAGGGGATGGTTTAATTTTTCAGTGTTCGACGACTGAAGTTTTGTTGGTGAAGGTGAACCCTTCGATGGTCGGGGTTTCCATTGGTATGATATCCTCGTTAGTCTTTAACAATAAAGGAAAGATTTATTTTTACAACCGTGTTTTATCTCTAAGGTATCGAAGATGTCCATGTACCACTGTCGTTTTTCTTCAATTGAGTGGGACTTTTGGAGTAAGTTATAGGTGACATAAATTATTATAGGAGAGACACATACCAAGAGTCAAACAAGGATTTTCATAAATGGAGGGTGTCCTCTGGTCGTTTCAATATCCTGTTAAACAACTTAGTTCTAGGGTGTTTTGAAGCGTTATTGATTGTCACTGTATGTATCGTAAAAGTAAAATGATCTTAAAGTAAAGTGATCTCATGAATTTATATTCATAATCAAGATCCTATGACTTATAGGATCTTTACAACCGTATATTTTTAAAACGATTTACCATACTTCCTTGTGTATCCTGATACAGGGACGTTCTACTATTTTGGGTTCTCAACTTTTACTTGAATATTTAGTCGTCCATATGGGGGAAAGGTCCGTTCGTACAGGTTTCTGACCAGTAAGTCTGATACAAACCCGTACGTAACCGCTCCCTATCAGACGATCTACGTAATAATCGGAGTTAAGGAGTGAATTGGAACCCTAGGAGTCGTGATTACTCTACCTCACATAAAGGGTACAGAAAAGAGTTTAGGTTTTGTTATTTGAAGGAATATGTGTAGGTGTTACATAAAAGGTAGGAAACAGTAAATGTTATCGTTCGTGACAGTCACGGTACATGTCCAAGAATCTTAAGGAAAATGAGTTAATTATATAAACAACGGTGATTGTCGAAAGAGGACGGTGGAAGAGACTTACTAATGGGAACCTTTTACTTTCGACAGAACGGACCTTTGTGTCCGTTCCACACTGGTGGGAGGTAATGTAGGTCATAGGTCTCTGACCATACTCCCCATGTTTTCGGGTCGAGAGAAATATCGACTCTTGAACGGTGTCCTAGTCTGACTCCAGTCTAAAGTGGACTTCTGTGGAGAGACGGAAGAGAGAGACCGAAGGAGTGAGGAAAAGTCCAAAGAAAACTTTCTTAACGAAATATAGGGATCGTTTCGTTAGAGACAGAGTCCGTGATACAGGTTTCTTTGTGCACATTGATGAAAGGAACTCACATATGAGTCTCCGTAAAAAGATTCGGGTTAAGAAACAAGTAAGACATAAGAACTCGGGATTCTTATTGTGTATCCGTAAGTCAATGTGTAGACTTCTTTCTTATAGTTATCGTGAATAATAACTACTAATTTTTGAACGACCATAACAAGTCATTAAAAGATACTAAGGACTCAAATGAAACAAGAATCATGAATTTTTTTTTTTTTTTCTGACAAATCAAACCTAACTCCATATATCGACTAATTGTTACAACACTATCAAAGTTCACTTATCACTTCTCTGAGTCGGTATGTATATGTATAAGAGGGGATTCGAGGGGAGGGTAGGTCCGACGGTGTATTGTGACTCGTCTTAAGGGACACACTATGTCATGTAAGGACAACGATAGGTAAAATTTATATCGTCACACATGTACAGTCAACAGTCAAGGTTTGAGGGATTGATAGGGAAGGGAGGTTTGAAGGGGAGTTGTTGGTATTCAAGTAAGATGAAAAAGATATCGTAGAACTGGTACCCAAGTATGGATAGAAAGAGACTTGACAAAAGGTCAAAGTGTTATTAATGTATGGAATTCACACAACTTAAAGGACTACTTGTGTTAAAAATTTGGTGTCATAGTATCTTGTTTCAATAAGGAAGGGATCTTTAAAGTGTCACGAAGAGAAGTCCCAAAAACAAACAAACAAACAAACAAAAACAGTCTTCTATTCCTATAACCTACTTTCGGGATTTCCTTTTATAACGGAAATAAAACCAAAGTTGAACACGTGGCACTGTCCTAAGTTATAGATCCACCTGTCTATACGATCTACCTATTATAATCTAAAGACATTAGAACCTATTTCTTACGGTGGAGTAAAGATGTTCCAGAGTACTGTCGGAGGGATCTTATCGACTTTATAAAAAGTATAGGTCTACTGTATGTACTTGTAGAATGTCCTTCACGACCCAACAGAGTAGAGAAAACTCTTACTGTAGTATTTTGTTCTTCTACGTTATAAGTCAAGTCAAGTCAGTGAGTCAGTACAGACTGAGAAACACTGGGGTACTTAACGTCGTGTGGTCCGGAGGGACAGGTAGTGGTTGAGGGCCTCAAGTGAGTCTGAGTGCAGGTAGCTCAGTCACTACGGTAGGTCGATAGAATAGGAGACAACAGGGGAAGAGGAGGACGGGGGTTAGGGAGGGTCGTAGTCTCAGACAAAATTACTTAGTTGAGAAACGAACTCCACCGGTTTCATGACCTCAAAGTCGAAACCGTAGTCAGGAAGGTTACTTATAATTCCTGTCTAGAGGAAATCTTACCTGACCAACCTAGAGGAACGTCAGGTTCCCTGAGAGTTCTCAGAAGAGGTTGTGGTGTCAAGTTTTCGTGGTTAAGAAACCACGAGTCGAAAGAAGTGTCAGGTTGAAAGTATAGGTATGTAGTGGTGTCCTTATTGGTATCGGAACTGATCTGCCTTGAAACAACCGTTTCATTACAGAGACGAAAGTCATACGACAGTTCCAACCAGTATTGAAAGAAAGGATCCTCATTCGCAGAAAATTAAAGTACCGACGTTAGTGGTATACGTCACTAAAACCTCGGGGGGTTTTATTTCTACGTTATAATCTGTTTACGTTTACGACTTATGTTCAAAAAGTCTAATATCCGTTACGATATTCTGGTACCTCTCTCGGCTCCAGTAAGTGATTTATGACAAGGTATAACCAGAAAGATCTTTGGTCGTAAATATTGTGACCGGAAAAGAAATAAAAAAGGGGTATTGTAAAAAAAAAAGTCAAGATACTTTCCTATACACTAACGTTGAAAAGAAAGTCGACGAAATTCAAAATTAATAGAAGTGTAGTGGATTTAAAGAGACGATTATGACTTTCTTAACGTCGTGTATGGGAACAGTCGAAGGAATTCCTTGTTTCCTTGAAATTTATAAGTCCCCGTACGTAAGAACAGAAGTGAACAATCCTAAAAGGAAATAGGAGAATCAAGGAAAAAATACCACATGTCAGTAAACAAAGGAACCCGAATTCCGAACAATGTCTGAAGAAACATTGATCTCATGTCTATTACTGTCTATAAGGTTCTCCAACCCTCGTTGTCTCTATGTAAATATCTTATAACCGTCCCAAGTGAACCCTCTTCACCACCTCGACATATAGTCTCAAATTCCTTAGTTTAATTTCCCGGTAAGTCATCACCATCTTGTTTACGTGTTGAGTTTTCCATTTCTCTTATGATTTATAAATACGTCGCGGACATTCTTTCCTCTTAACTATACTAAAACTCTAGTAATGTTTTGTTTTATACAGTCTCTAAGAAAAAAATATGTTACAAATGTTTTACACAATGACTTTATTAGGTAACATTTGTGTCTCTTTGTGTACCAACCTTAAAATTATTATATAATTTCGGTGTATGTATTATACCGCCATAATAAAATATAAAAAATACTCACCAATGAAAAATTTCTCTAACATCCCTGAAGGGACCGACAGATGACCATCTCTTAGGGACGGTTCCGTCCCCTGTATCCAAACTAGGGACTAGACCCTTTCAAGGGGTACGGTGTCTCGTTGTTTTAGACACGTGGTGTTGATGACTCAGGTGAAAGATCTCAACTACGAGGTGGTGTCTTCGTGCTGTATTGTTTCTCATTTATTTGGTAGCATGGTGTTGATCTCTTTCGGACCCGTGTCGTTACTTCTGTCACGTCGGTTTTTAATGAATTGATTTTAAAAATTTTCTCTAACATTTAAGTTATATCCGTGTTAACATGAACACAATATATTATTCTGTTAAAAAGTTATTACAATCTTATCGATCAACGATAATTCCCTCATTTTTTTAAAAAGATTTGTTCGGTGTATTTCTATTAAGGTTATGAAACCGGTGGACTACCCTTATCGGTTGAGTAATCTTTTCTGGGACTACGACCCTTTCTGACGTCCTCCTCTTCCCTCGTTGTCTCCTACTCTACCAACCTGTCGTAGTGGTTGAGTTACCTGTACTCTACCTCGTTTACGACTTTCTATCACTTTCTGTCCTTTCGGACCATACGACGTCAGGTACCCCAGGGTTTCTCAGTCTGTACTGAATTGTTGACTTGTTGTTGTTTTTATTACGGATACAATTCAACCTTAACTGTTAGATTACACTTTGATAAAGTCCCTTGATCCAAGAATCTTTCTAAAATAGACGTTTTTTTCTAGTGTCCTAATTGTGTTTAACCAAAATAACTTAGGAAAACATCTGACAAAAGACTACAGAAAGACAGTCAAGAACTTGTTTAAAACTTAAAGATGTTTAAACATCATATGTAGTCTCTGTTACAGTGACTATATAAACGTATTTAGTTATATTTCCCTTACTAAGACTGTATTTCTTATATTCTTTTTCAAGGACTGTAAATGCGACTACTCAAAATTGTTAACATAATTTTTATCATGGTATTGAAATTTACCTCATGATACTTTTGAGACTAAAACGTTTCGTAAAACTTATATACTTATACATTGTAACATGTTATAGGAGAGAATTACTGAAATTGTAATTCGGTCTTCGAGGTCTGGTTTTTTTCTGGTCTTAAACTTTAGGAGACTGTCAAGTTTAGATAAGGTTGAAGTTTAACGTTTCACAAAATCTACGTTTTATTTGATAGTATAGGATTTCTTCTTTATTAGTGACTTTCGTTTAAGTTATAAGTGACACCTTCAATTTCACAATCAGAGAGTCAGTACAAGCTGAGAAACGTTTGGGTACCTGACATTAGGTAGTGTGAGGAGACGGGTACTCTAAGAGGTCCCTTTTTAAAACCTCATCCATCGGTAAGGGAAGAGGTCCCCGAGAAGACTGGGTCCCTGACTTGGATCTAGAGGACGTAACGTCCGTCTAAAAAATGGTAGACTCGGCGGATATAGTGATACCGGACCCTCTTTTAGAGACCCTGGTCTTGAGTCTAATAGATACCAACAAAAGTTGTTGAAGTAATTGACTGTTACTCCGGAGTCTTATAGTGGACTTAGAGTCTAAGGAAGGGAGACAGTTAACATCCATAAGACGGGTGGATGTTGTGTACCCATTTTACTTTTTCTTATTCTGATGTCTATACTTACACAAAATTTCTACGGTTGTGGTCTTCGTTACTTCTGTCACTCTGACGGAACGGAACCGGAGTCGGTGACGAGTACCTAGAGTAAAACATGGTGAAATAGGGAGCTGGAGACCTGAGGTGTGTAGACGGTGGGAAGAGAGTCAATGAGGGGTGGGGTCAGAATCCAGTAAGGGTCGCCAGAGAAAGGTGTACTGTAAGAAAGTGGATATTGTGTGAAGGGTAGTCACGGGATGGGTATACGGGGTGGGAGAGACGTTTGGAGATATGTGGTGACAGGAAGTCTAGAACCGAGTTTGTGACAAAGGAGTTCCCTTGTAAGAATCTGATGGGAAACTTTAATTTAGTTCTAAAGAGTATGTAAGAACTCCGTAGTAATTGGAAGGAAGTCTCGTGGACAGAGGGTGGTAATTAGTTTATTTATTTGTCCACTTAGATGTATCGGAGAAGTTTTCTTCAATGTGGCAAACTTCTATAGGAGAGGATTGGTTTTGAGGAAAAGATGGGGACTTGGTTTTTTTTTTTTTTTTTTTCTGTTAATAAAAATTAAAATTTCTGTATGTATTTTACAATAAGACTTTCGGGTTTGAGTAAAGATTGTTAAAGACTTATGTAATTACTCTGAAAGTACACGAGTTTTTTTGATCTTTTTCTGAATGGTTCATAATACATCTTTTTCTAAATGTTAATACGATGTCGCAAAAAGTGACCCCGTATTCAATATAATTTGTGACAGGAACATCACGAACTTTTAATAGACTATCAAAATTTCTGAAGGAAATATCAGAAATATAATAACTCTAAAATAGGTTTTATTATATTTTTATTTAAAGTTACATTGATGACTAAAATTTTAATATTTGAGACTTAAATACTAAACTTATCACTATTACATGATCACTGACGTCGGTACTTTAATTTTCTGCCAATGAGGAACAAACAAAAGGTCACCAGTACATACCTACACTCTCAACCTTACACTTCGACTCGCGGCTTATTAACTACGAAACCTTGACACCACAACCTCTTCTGAGAACTCTCAGGGAACCTGACGTTCCTCTAGGTTGGTCAGGTAAGATTTCCTCTAGTCGGAACCCACAAGAAGCCTTCCTGACTACGGTTTCGACTTTGAGGTCATGAAACCGGTGAAGTACTCTTCTCGACTGAGTAACCTTTTCTGAGACTACGACCCTCCCTAACCCCCGTCCTCCTTTTCCCCTGCTGTCACCTACTCTACAGACCTACCGTAGTGGCTGAATTACCTGCACTCAAACTCACTTGAGGCCCTCTACCACTACCTGTCCCTCCGGACCGTACGACACTAAGTACCCCAGTGTTTCTCAGTCTGTGCTGACTCGCCGACTTTACTTGACTTGACTTGACTTACATCATCAATTTAAAGTTAGTCCTGAAGGGACTAGTGTCTCACCCATTCTTATGTGGACGGTTACGTCCTCTGTACCCACGTTAGGGACCAGACCCTTCTAAGGTGTATGGTACCTCATTGGTTCGGATACACGGTGTTGATGACTTCGGACGTACGAATTCCGGACACGAGACTTTTATTTAAATAAAAAAAAAAGTCACAAAAGTAGACATGTTCATTTCAATTAAAATACCCTTAACATAAAATTACCTTACTTTATTATAATGTAAGTTACAACTAGAAAAAGAGGATCTTCAAAGAGTCAAGTGTATCTTTATAACGATTACGTCTTGGTTCCCGGTGTGTCTCGAACCCTCTAGAAATAGTCGACCTTACGTAGTCTTTATTCTGTGAGTATAATTGTCTCTATTTGGTTCAATTGAAATCTCTTCGGAAAGATCATTTGTCACGGTCTTTGGAAACTTAAGTTCGTAGGGGTTCTATTGAAACTCTGATGTGTAAGATTTTCCGTCACAAAAAATTTAAGGTTCTTTCATCAATAAAGTAGACTAAAGTACTGGTGTAAGATTAATGACATGACTACAGGGGTCCGTCGGTAATAGGGTCCAATATCGGGGGATTCCTAAGTACGGTTCGTAGACTTACTGGGGAGTAATAGGTTCCTCGACGACGACGACGACGACGACGACGACGATTCAGTGAAGTCAGCACAGGCTGAGACACACTGGGGTCTCTGCCGTCCGGTGGTCCGATGGGACAGGGACCCTAAGAGGTCCGTTCTTGTGACCTCACCCAACGGTAAAGGAAAAGGTTACGTACTTTCACTTTTCACTTTCACTTTAGTAAGTCAGCACAGTTGAGGAACACTGGGGTACCTGACATCGGGTGGTCCGAGGAGACAGGTACCCTAAAAGGTTCGTTTTCATGACCTCACCCAACTGTAATGGAAGAGACTAGGTTCCTCGATTCTTCATTATTAAAAGGAATCTACCTCAATCAAAATGAACCTTCACTCCTACATAATAAATAAGAAGAGACCAGATCCATGTTTACTATCAAGTATATCAGAGTTGAAAGTCCCAAACGGTCGGTGGTTCAAACGTCTAAATAGTAAGTTAGGAACACGAAACCAAAATAACAATAATATGTCAAAAAGACAAATTCACTTCCCGTTTTAATGAAAAATACTCCTCGATCCCTTAGTTTCATAATTGCAAGGTTCCTTTTCTAAAATTAAAGACTACGTACAAATATTCTGACTAGTTAGAAAGGTCGTCTTACGTAACGACCATCATTATATTTAACAACATCGACAGGTCCTTACGTCATTTATTAATTAGATAATTTTATAGACCTTACAATATAGTGAAGACCCCGAAATAGGGTATGTATTTTCGTGATGTTATTTTCTAGGTATGTTTCCCCACGAATATCGTCGATGTACAAATGTCACGTTTTTTTTTTTTTTTTTTTTTTGTGGGATCTTTGTTTTTTTTATTTACAGATGTCGGTTCAGTTATCAAACTTATTTACACTTAAGTAGGGAATAATATGATATATCGATAAAATTTCTCAGTCTACAAGAGTTTAAGGTCGTTTTACTACTCGGACAGTCGTTTTTTGTTCTTCACGATTTTCGTTCTTCTTACGACTTCTGGTACCGTCACGTGTGTGAACGATTGTCACGTCGTGGGTCCCCTTTATACCCTCGACCGTTACCGATCTCCAAATCCCAAATTGTAGGGGTGTCTTGTCCTCTTGTCCGGTGTCGAGATGTACTCCTTCCCTAATCTTGAGTAGTGAGATATCTATCGACCTGGGACTTTCCCGACACTTAGGTCACGTTTGAGAGGTAAATTATTTGAGTGAGTAGGTCCCTTTACTGTCTTCTCAAAACTATCTCCAGAAGTCGTGGGACACGAACAGAGAGTTACACCTGTCGTTCATGGACTCATAGGTTGTTTTCCATTAGTAGACTCCTTTAAGACACCCCAAAAAGCCGATACACGTATGTGTCACGTTTACTTGACGACCTCTCTTACAGAGAGTCTTCAGAAGATTGGTTAATGTCGGTTGTACACCCATATATTTGTAAAGTCGTAAAAGGGAGGAAACGATTCCATTGGGACTCCATCCACGATGTAATAGAGAACGTCTTAACAAGAGATCAATTGGTGTCACTATAGGAGCCAGGATGTATGATTTTCACTCCGATTCTACCGTCTCCTTATCCTACCCTTCTAGTGAAAGAGGGGGTGTTTAAGTAGTTTTCTTGTAAATTTGCAACTCATTTAAGGTGTTTTGTTAAAGACTTACTACCGTCTTCTGTAGTCCGCGGGTCTCTTCGTCGAGTAACAGAAGCTTTCCTCCATCCTTTTTTATATTTTCTGTTTTTTTTTTTTTTTTTTTTCTCCCTGTTTTCTCCATCCCTACCTCCAGGTAGGACCCTTCCCTCAGAATTTTTCTCACTGCAAAGGGTTGTGGTCCTTTGTGAGAGTGACGGTTCAGACACCGCTCGGAACCTTCGTGTCTCCTGTTGTATTGTCCCTCCTTTTCATTTTATTTATTAATTTTGGGTGTCTAAGGTACGGGTTACCATTGAGGTACTCGTCTCTTCGTGGAGTCTACGGACATGGGTGGTGGTCGTTCGTCCCCGACCCGTCCCTCCGTGCCCGACGTAACGAATCGCATTCCTAGACCGGACTTACGGGGCTCGGATTAGACTCGTTTGATTGAACCCGATCGTTTGGTCTAGCACCTTATTGATGGTGCGTTTTTCGGTCGGGTTTGGATTCTGTGGTGGTCCGGGTGTGTGTCTTGTTTCCTGACATGTCTCTATCGGTCGATGTCTGGTAGGGGGAGACCACTGTCCGTCGGTCTCGGGTTTCCCCCGTTAGTGTCGGGGTCTCTCTGTAATAGATGTTTTGACATTCGTCCGAAGAAACGATTAATTCTGAAGAACCCCAAGACCTGTCAGTTGTAGGAGGTCTCTTCCACGCGACCAACATGTTGGTCTTTTGACACGTCGTCTTTGTCCCCTCCGCTATTCGGTGTCGCTGGTACGAACGGTTTGTGGGGTAGTGGACTCGACGAGCCTGTACCCTTCTCGTGTTTTGCGTCCGGCTTGGCTCAGACGCGAAGACTCCTGATGGACTCACGGACTCGGACTCACCGAATCTAGACCCTCCACGTACGTCGGGTCCCGACTGGAGCCTGCCAAGGGTCGCCTCGTTGGATCTCGGACTCGTCTCATCCGTCCCTCCCATGTGTACGGCACTCGTCCCGTCCGGGTCACACCGACTCCGTGACGCTCGTGTGTCATCACGATAAACAAACGTCGCAGGGAGGGAGGGGTGTCACGCTGACTTGTTCACTCGGATTTTTACACAGGTGGTGGCGGGAGGAACACAGTCCCCCCTTTAGTCTGTGACTTCTCTGGTCGTTTGTCTTCGATTTTGTCTCCCTTGGCGGAACCTTCACTGTCCACGTTATCTAATTTTGGGACAACAATCATGGTTGATGTATCCTTCCACGGATATCTAGAACTCTTTATATTCGGCCTGGTTCCTTGATAGACTTTTACTTGACTGGGGTGTTATGGGTGTTGTGGTCTCTTTCAGGATCTGTATAAAAATGATAAAAATGTTTGTCAGAAAAATTAAAAAAAATTAAAAATTCAGGAGATAATGAGGAAATTAAAAGTGAAAATATTGGATGATAATGAAACGGTTTTTTCTGGGATAAAAAATTTTTGTTTGAAGTATATATATAAAATATTAAAAACACTGAAACATAAAAAAAGAGAAATAAAAAAAGAAGAAAAGAAAGTATAACATAAAAACTTTAAACTTTGAGATCTAAAAATTAGAAACGAAAAACCATAAACAATAGTTAAAACATGGAAATTCTTGGGTTAAAAGTCATGGGTAAAATGTTCCCTTGTTCTAATGACCGAACTGACGAGAGAGGGGGAAACCTGAGAGGAAAAAGAGGTGGTCCAGTGGACACAGAGGAGTGATTGGGGAGAGAAGAGATGGGTTGAGACACTTAAAGACGCCCAAGGTTTGTCACCTCTTGTGAATCCCTTGACTAATGACCGACCTAGACAGAGAGAGGTAAAGTAGGGGTGGAAAATAGGGGGACCTGTGGAGACAGAGGAAAGAGGGAGAAGAGAAGAGACATATTGAGGCACTTGTAGAGACTCGTCAGGTCAACACTTCACGTTTATTCCTTCACTAATGATCGATCGAACGAGAGAGGGGAAAACTAAGGTGGAGTAGAGTAAAACCTGTGGAGATTGAGGGAGGAGGGAGAAGAGAAGAGGTACATTGAGACACTTGGAGAGACCCACAGGGAGTGATACCTCTTTGAGAAGTAGAAATTTGATCTACAAAATAGTTACCACGACATATCTTCCTCTTCAAAACTCTGATGACATTTTTATTCTGACTTTTGGTCTTCGTCCTCCGAATTCAGGTTTCGGACTCTTGTGGTTTCTCGAGGACTAAGGTCCCTTGCAATTAACTGTCCTCGAGTAGTTTGCAGAGGTATGGATGTGACTTTGTTCGTGGTGGGTTCCCGGTTGTTCAAGATCTCGTTCTGAGTGGTACGTTTAAGAGGTTTTTGTGTCCTTGTGGCGGGACTCGAGGTTATATGTCCGACGGGTTTAAATGAGGTTTTGGTTTCTGTAGAGTATTGAGTAATGACCTGTGAAGTAACGTGAAGTCTCTTTTCCTTAGGTCGAGGTGGGTGGTCTTGTGACTGTGTTTGAAGACATTGGTTCTTTGGAACTGTTCGGTGGACGTGTTGGGGTGGGTGTCACTTCTTTGAGGTGTTATTTCTCTTGAGGTGTTTGACGGTCTTATGTCTTTCCTGTGGGGTCTGTGTCGTTATATTTGTTCTACTTCTCTGTCTCATTATGGGTCGTCCAGCTATGATTTCGACTTTGAGGTCATGAAACCGGTGGAGTACGTTTCTCAACTGAGTAACCTTTTCTGACACTACTACCCTCCCTAAGTCTCGTCCTCCTTTTCCCCTGTTGTCTCCTACTCTACCGACCTACCGTAGACTCAGACTCACCTGCGCTCAGACTCACTTGAGACCCTCAACCCCTACCTGTCTCTCCGGACCGAACGACGCTAAGTACCCCAACGTTTCTCAGCCTGTGCTGATTCAGTGACTTGACTTGACTTGACTTTCCTTGCGTGCTTGACTTCCTATTTACGGGTGGTTCGGTTTGTTTTCTCCTTCTCTATCCCTTAGATGGACTATTTCTTAAGGTTTATTACTATCACTTTTACTAGGTTTTAGAACTTTAGTTTTACCTTAGTGTTTATTTATCGGACCTCTGTTCCTAACTCTTCTACGTTCTTTTCAAATTGTTCCTGGATTTTCTTTATTTTCTCAGTTATATATTTCTTATTACGTTATTCACTCTAGTCTTTGTGAGACCTCCTTTGTTTCTCATCTTATTGTTTCCGTCTTCTATCCTAATCACTTTGTTTTCTATCTTACCACCTTTATTTTCTCAGTCTCTCCTTTTTTCTTTTTGCTAAATTTTCTTTACTCCTGTTAGAGTCTCTGGAGGTCCTGTCACTATTTGCGAGGTTGTAAGCTTAGTATCCTCAGGGTCTTCTTCTTCTGTTTTTCTTTCTGGTACTCTTTTATGAACTCCTCTATTTCCTACTTTTGAAGGGATTTTACCCCTTCCTTTACTAATGGGTTTAGGTTCTTTGGGTCTCTCAGGGTTCGTCCTATTTGGGTTCCGCTTTGTGAGGTTCTACGTATAATTATTTTAATTGTTTTTAGTTTGTGTTTCTTGTTTATAATTTTCGTCGTTCCCTTTTTGTTGTTAATTGTGTGTTCCCCTAAGGGTTTCCTATTGTCGACTAGAAAGTTGTCTTTGAAAAGTTCGGTCCTCCCTTACCGTTCTGTATGAACTTCACTACTTTCTTTCATTGGATGTCGGGTCTAATGACACGGATCGTACCTGGAGTAAGTTTATACTTCCTCTTTAGTTTTCGAAATGTCTGTTCGTTTTCGACTCTCTTAAGTCGTGGTGGTTTAGTAGAGAGGTTGTTTACGATTTCCTATTAGAGATCTGTCCTTTGTGTTTTTCCGGTATATTTGAGCTTGGGTTTTGTTACTTCATTTACCGTTACCTTAGTATAAATAGTTATAAATGGAATTTGTATTTACCCAACTTACGGGGTTGGTTTTCCGTTTCTGACCGACTTACCTATGTTTTTGTTCTAGGGATGTATACAACAGATGTGCTCTGTGTGGAGTTTTGTTCCCTGTGTATGTCTGACTTTCCCTTCCCGACCTTTTTCTATAAGGTACGTTTATCTCTGGTTTTCTTTCGTCCTCATCGTTATGAGTATAGTCTATTTTATCTGAAATTTTGTTTCCGACACTTTTCTCTGTTTCTTCCGGTGATGTATTACTAGGTTCCTAGTTTGGTTCTTTTTCTATATTGTTAATATTTACGTTTACGTGGGTTGTATCCTCGTGGCGTTATACATTGTGTTTACGATTGTTCATACTTTCCCCTTTAATTGTTATTGTTTTATTATCATCTTCTCAAATTGTGGTGTGAGTGTGGATACCTACCTAGTTGATTTGTCTTTTAATTGTTCTTTTGTGTTTGAAATTTACTATATTATCTGGTCAATCTGGATGAACTATAGATATGCTGTAAAGTGGGGTTTTGTTACTTAAACTGTAAAAGGAGTTCGTGTGTGCCTTGAAAGAGGTCCTGTCTAGTGTAATACCCGGTATTTAAATCGGAACCATTTTTTGGAGAACTACTTTCACTTTCTCCTTCTCACTTTTTCAACCGAATTTCGAGTTGTAAGTCTTTTGCTTCTAATACCGTAGACCAGGGTAGTGAAGTACCCTTTATCTACCCCTTTGTCACCTTTGTCACAGTCTGAAATAAAAAAAACCCGAGGTTAGTGACGTCTACCACTAACGTCGCTCCTTTAATTTTCTGCGAATGAGGAACCTTCTTTTCAACACTGGTTGGATCTATTATATAAGTTTTCGTCTCTGTAATGAAACGACTGATTCCAGGCAGATCAGTTCCGATACCAAAAAGGACACCAGTACATACCTACACTCTCAACCTGACGCTTCTTCCGACTCGCGACTTCTTAACTNAACCTTCTTTTCAACACTGGTTGGATCTATTATATAAGTTTTCGTCTCTGTAATGAAACGACTGATTCCAGGCAGATCAGTTCCGATACCAAAAAGGACACCAGTACATACCTACACTCTCAACCTGACGCTTCTTCCGACTCGTGACTTCTTAACTACGTAAACTTGACACCACAACCTTTTCTGAGAACTCTCAGAGAACTTGACCTCTAGGTTGGTCAGGTAAGACTTCCTCTAGTTGGGACCCTAAAGAAACCTTCCTTACTACGGTTTCGACTTCGAGGTCATGAAACCGGTGGAGTACGCTTCTCAACTGAGTAACCTTTTCAGAGACTACGACCCTCCCTAACTCCCGTCCTCCTCTTCCCCTGCTGGGTTCTACTCTACCGGCTTACCTTAGTGTCTGAGCTACCTGCACTCGGACTCACTTGAGGTCCTCTGCCACTATCTGTCCCTCCGGACCTCACGACGCTAAGTACCCCAACGTTTCTCACCCTGTGCTGACTCACTGAATTGGCTTTACTTGGCTTGGTTTTAAGTTTTTTGTAACTTTAGTAAGGTTCGTAGAAAAGACTGGTATTACGTCATTCTAATCTGGAGTTAATGTCCTCTTTTATGACAATTTTTAAGGTTGTATACCTCCGACTTGGTGTGCGACGACTTATTGGTTGTATAGTGTCTACTTTATTTTTTCTTTAGTTTTATACGTCTCTTTACTTATTTTTACTTTTGTGTTGTTGGGTTTTGTACGCCCTGTGACATTTTCGTCGTGATTCCCCTTTCAAGTATCGTTATGTCCGTATAGAGTTCTTTGTTCTTTTTTCAGTTTATTTATTTGATTGGGATGTGGATTTCGTTGATCTTTTCCTTCGGTACTTCTTGGTGTCCCAATCATCTTCCTTTCTTTAGAATTTTAATCCCGTCTTTATTTACGTTTTCTTTGCTCTCTCTGGTATCGTTTTTAGTTGTTTCGGTTTTCGACCAAGAAACTTTCCTATTTATTTTAACTGTTTGGTAGTCAGTCTGAGTAGTTCTTTGTTTCCTTCTTTTTAGTTTAGTTATTTTAATCTTTACTTTTACCTCTCTAGTGTTCTCTGTTGTGTCTTTATGTTTCCNTTCTCTGATGATAGTCGTTAACATACGGTTATTTTACCTGTTGCACCTTCTTTACCTGTTTAAGAATCTTTTCATGTTGAAAGGTTTTAACTTGGTCCTTCTTTATCTTTTAGAATTATCTGGGTAGTGTTCGTACCTTTAACTTTGACATTAGTCTTTAGAAGGTCGTTTGTTTTCGGGTCCAGGTCTGCCGAAGTGTCGACTTAAGATGGTTTTTAAAACTCTTCTCGATTATGGATAGAACGAGTTTGAGAAGGTCTTTTAACGTCTCCTTCCATTTGAAGGTTTGAGTAAGATACTCCGGTGGTAGTGGGATTATGTTTTGGACTGTTTCTACGGTGTTTTTTTCTTTTGATGTCCGGTTACAGTTACTACTTGTATCTACGTTTTTGAGAATTGTTTTAAGATCGTTAGTCTTAGGTTGTTGTGTAATTTTTCTAGTACGTGGTACTGGTTCACCCGAAATAGGGTCCCTACGTTCCTAAGAAGTTATAGACGTTTAGTTAGTTACATTAAGTGGTGTAATTGTTTAACTTTTTATTTTTGGTATACTAATAGAGTTATCTACGTCTCTTTCGGAAACTGTTTTAAGTTGTAGGTAAATATAATTTTTGAGAGGTCTTTCGTCCTTCTCTTCCTTGTATGGAGTTTTATTATTTTCGGTATATACTGTTTGGGTGTCGTATGTAATAGGAGTTTCCACTTTTTGATTTACGTAAAGGGGATTAGTCCTTGTTTTCCTCCCACGGGTGAAAGTGACAATAATAAGTTGTATCAAAACCTTCAAAATCGGTGTAGTTAGTCTCGTCTTTTTCTTTATCTTATCTTNGTCTTTGATATTTTGAGGATCTCCTCTTGTATCCGTTTTGTGAGAGTCTGTATTTAGTGTCGTCCTAGGAGATACTAGGTGGAGGGTCTTAAGACCTTTATTTTCGTTTTTATTTGTTTACCCTAGATTAATTTTAATTTTCGAAGACGTGTTGTTTCCTTTTATATTCGTTCCACTTTTCTGTCGGAAGACTTACCCTCTTTTATTATCGTTTACTTCGTTGACTGTTTGTCGATTAGAGTTTTTATACGTTCGTTGAATACGTCGAGTTAAGGTCTTTTTATTTGTTGGGTTAGTTCTTTACCCGGTTTCTTGATTTATCTGTAAAGAGGTTTCTTCTGTATACCTACCGATCCTTTGTGTACTTTTATACGAGTTGTAGTGAGTAATAGTCTCTTTACGTTTAGTTCTGGTGTTACTCCATGGTAAAGTGTGGTCAGGCTTACCGTCACTAGGTTTTCAGATGTTCGTTATTTACGACCTCTCCCACACCTCTTTCCCCTTAGGAGAATGTGACAACTACCCTTACGTTTGATCATGTTGGTGATACCTCTTGTCACACCTCTAAGGAATTTTTTAACGTTTATCTTGATGGAATACTGGGTCGTTAGGGTGAAGACCCGTATGTGTGACTCCTTTGGTCTTAACTTTCTCTGTGTACTAGGGGTTACAAGTGACGTCGTGACAAATATTATCGGTCCTGTAACTTTGTTGGATCTACAGGTAGTCGTCTACTTACCTATTCTTTTGACACCATGTATATGTGTTACCTCATAACGAGTCGGTAATTTTTCTTATGTAAACTTAGTCAAGATTACTCCACCTACTTTGACCTTGGATAATATGTCTCACTTCATTCGGTCTTCCTTTTTGAGGTTATTTCATATGATTGTGTATATATACCTTAAATCTTTCTAACATTACTATTAGGACATATACTCTGTCGTTTTCTCTGTGTCTACATATCTTGTCAGAAAACCTGAGACACCCTCTCCCACCCTACTAAACCCTCTTACCGTAACTTTATAAATATTATAGTATATACTTTGATCAGCGGTCAGGTCCAAGTTCCGTACTATGACCTACGAACCCCGACCACGTGACTCTGCTGGGACTTACTACCATGCCCCTCCCTCCTCCCTCCCCAAAAGTCCTACCCCTTGTGCACATAGGGAACCACCTATGTACAACTACACACCGTTTTGGTTATGTTATAAAATTTCATTAATTGGAAGTTAATTTTATTTATTTAAATATAGTTTTTATTTCTTTTTTTATTTTCACTCTTACACCTTCGACTTTTGTTTTCATGACAGAGTAAATGTTAACAGGTAGAAAAAAACAAAAGAAAGGGAGAAACAGAGTGAAACCGTTCACAGGATGACGACAATAGACCCTATTGACGGGTTTATTTGATGAACGTAAACTTAGGAATGGA
Source organism: Capra ibex (assembly GCA_006410555.1). Classification (NCBI taxonomy): domain Eukaryota; kingdom Metazoa; phylum Chordata; class Mammalia; order Artiodactyla; family Bovidae; genus Capra; species Capra ibex. The sequence goes on from SJYO01004576.1 coordinate 38,715,560, forward strand.
ACCCCAGAAGAAGTCACCTTTGGTTCTGATTCTGTCCAACCCAGACAGAATCTATACTTTCCTTTTTTGTTAAAAGGAGACTCTTGACGTAAGGTGACTAAACCTCAAGCTAAAATGATACGTGTTCTCCGTGGCTTTTTGTAGTTCAGTGTTTTAACAAAACTTTTAGCCCCTTTTCTTTCTTTGTGTAGATGTCGGGGACTTTTTTCGTTTAAGTTTTGGTAAGGTCTTTTGATAAAGGAATTTTGAACGGTATAAATGAGAGAAGTTCCTCTCTTGTAAAATCCTGGAATTTTTACTCAAGTATTATGTTATAATAATTTTGTGTGTTTATTGGATGATACTTACTCAGGTTTTGTTTCATTCGTCCCTAATCACGAGAGGTTTTGTACTACATTGTTGTTGAACTACTATTTTATGGAAAATTTAATAATCAGTAAAAATTTTAGTGTCTTTGTTCCCTGAAAGGAAGATCAGACCACCAATTCTGAGGTACGAATGTTACGTCCCCCGTACCCAAGTCACGGTTTAGCACCTTGATCCTAAGGTGTATAACACACCTCGTCGGTTTTGAAAAAAAAAATTAAAAAATTGATGTTATTTTTTATTTTAATGTCTTTACTATTCTTTATGTATTCCCACTACTATCGATTCGATTATTGAACCCAAAACAAATAATGATAAAAAGTCAATGTGTTTCTTTGACCAAAAGAGTGTCATTGTTTACGTATGTAGTAGTAAGAAAAGTTATACCATAATCTTTAAAATCGGTACCTTACTTTGTTCTTTATTTTCTTTATAACCTTTCTTCTTTACGTTGACATAAACGTCTGTTGTACTAATAGATACCTGTGTTAGAGTTCATTAGATGTTTTTCTGGAGATCCTGATTATTCACTCAAGTCGTTCAACTTCTATGTTTTTGTAAATGGGTGTTTTTTCTTACTCAATGATTCAATCTGTGTCTTTCTGTTTATAGTATATAGTGAAAATACATCTCAGGTTTTTTCCCTTGTTTACTTGAATAAATGTTTGGTCTTCATCTCAGTGTCTACATCTTTTGTTCGAATACTAATGGTCCCCAATTCCTCTCCTCCCTATTGACCCTTTCATCCTAACTGTATATGTGTGATGATATATATTTTCTCTATTGACTATTCTTGGATGACATTTATCTCCCTTGAGATGAGTCATGAGATATAACTCTTTATATCCTCTTTTATATAAAAGAGTTATGTCCTCTTTTTGAGAAATTTTTCACCTATATGTATATACGCATAGACTAAGTGAAACGATATGTGGAATTTTATTGTGTCTTAACATTTAGTTGATATGAAGTTATTTTTAAAGTTTTTATTATTTCATTAATTTTAGTTAACGAAAAGATATATAATTTTTACTTGTACATCTTTGACTTTTAACTCTTGTGTTATGGTAGATGATACGACGTCAGATCAGTTCCGATACCAAAAAGGTCACCAGTACATACCTACACTCTCGACCTGACACTTCTTTCGACTCACGACTTCTTAACTACGAAAACTTGACACCACAACCTCTTCTGAGAAAAAAAAAATAAAATTAAAAATTAAATAAAACGAAATGTTTGGACATAAGTAAAACGGTATGTAACTGTACTTAGGTGGTACCCACATTTACTCAAGGGTTAGGACTTGGATGGAGAGTGGAGTAAAGTTAGAGACCTAGTAGGGACACGTGGTAGGGGTTCGTAGGACATAGGACATAACTTGTATCTGACCGCTAAGTAAAGAATGTACTATCATATGTACAAAGTTACGGTAAGAGGGTTTAGTAGGGTGGGAGAGGGAGAGGGTGTCTCAGGTTTGCAGGTAAGACTTGTAGACGCAGAGAAAACGACAGAGTGTATGTCCCAATAGTAATGGTAGAAAGATTTAAGGTATATATACACAATCATATGAAATAACTACAAAGAGAAAGACCGAATGAAATGAGACATATTAACCGAGGTCAAAGTAGGTGGAGTAATCTTGACTAAGTTTACATAAGAAAAATTACCGACTCGTTATGAGGTAACACATATACATGGTGTCAAAAGAATAGGTAAGTAGACGACTACCTGTAGATCCAACAAAGGTACAGGACCGATAATATTTGTCACGACGTCACTTGTTACCCCATGTGCACAGAGAAAGTTAAGACCAAAGGAGCCACACATACGGGTCGTCACCCTAACGACCCAGTATTCCATCAAGATAAACGTTAAAAAATTCCTTAGAGGTGTGACAAGAGGTATCACC
>SJYO01004576.1:38727606-38860630 GCA_006410555.1 Capra ibex
TAACGAAACCCATCATATGAGTAAAAGTGATATAACTAAGAAGGCTAGGTACTTGTACCCTATAAAGAGGTAGATAATCACAGGAGAAACTAAAGAAAGTTGTCACAAAATATCAAAAGATATATATCCAGAAATCAAAGAAATCTATCTATATAAGGATTCATAAAATAAGAAAAGTAACGTTACCACTTACCTTAACAAAGAAATTAAAGAAAATGATGAAAGAGTAATAATCACATATCCTTACGTTCCCTAAAGACACACAACTAACATATAGGACGTTGAAATGATATAAGTAACTAATCGAGATCATTAAAAGACCACCTCAGAAATCCCAAAAGGTACATCTCCTAGTACAGTAGACGTTTGTCACTCTCAAAATGAAGAAGAAAAGGTTAAACCTAAGGAAAATAAAGAAAAAGACGAGACTAACGACACCGGTTTTGAAGGTCTTGATACAACTTATCATCGCCACTTTCACCTGTGGGAACAGAACAAGGACTGAAATCCCCTTTACGAAAGTTCAAAAGTGGTAACTCCTATTACAAACGACACCTAAACAGTATATATCGAAAATAATACAATTACATACAAGGAAGATAAGGACGAAAGACCTCTCAAAAATAGTATTTACCTACAACTTAAAACAGTTTCCGGAAGAGACGTAGATAACTCTATTAGTATACCAAAAATAAAAAGTTAAACAATTACACCACTTAATGTAACTAACTAAACGCCTATAACTTCTTAGGAACGTAGGGACCCTATTTCGGGTGAACCAGTACCACATACTAGAAAAATTACACAACAACCTAAGACTAACGATCTTAAAACAACTCCTAAAAACGTAGATACAAGTAGTCACTATAACCGGACATCAAAAGAAAAAAACACTGTAGAAACAGTCCAAAACCATAATCCCACTACCACCGGAGTATCTTACTCAAACCTTCAAATGTTAAAAGGAGACGTTAAAAGACCTTCTCAAACTCGTTCTATCCATAATCGAGAAGAGTTTTAAAAACCATCTTAAGTCGACACTTCGGCAGACCTGGACCCGAAAACAAACGACCTTCTAAAGACTAATGTCAAAGTTAAAGGTACGAACACTACCCAGACAATTCTAAAAAATAAAGAAGGACCAAGTCAAAACCTTTCAACATGAAAAGATTCTTAAACAGGTAAAGAAGGTGTAACAGGTAAAATAACCGTATATTAATGACTATCATAAGAGAATACTAGGAAACACAAAGACACAACAGTGAACACTAGAGAGGTAAAAGTAAAGATTGAAATAGCTAAACTAAAAAGAGGGACAAAAAGAACTACTAAGAACGATTACCAAACAGTTAAAATAAATAGCAAAGTTTTTTGGTCGAAAACCGAAACAACTATAAACGATACCAGAGAAAACAAAGAAAACGTAAATAAAGACGGGATTAAAATTAACAAAAAGGAAGATAATTGGGACCCCAAGAGGTAAAGAAGGAAAAGATCAACGAAATCCACATCTCAATTCAATAAATAAGCTGAAAAAAGAACAAAGAACTCCATACGGACATAACGATACTTGAAAGAAGAATCGTTACGAAAATATTACAGGGTGTCCAAAACCCAACAACACAAAAGTAAAAGTAAGCAAAGAGACGTATAAAACTAAAGAAAAAATTAAAGAAGACACTAAACAACCAAAAAGTCGTCACACACCAAGTCGGAGGTATACAACCTTAAAAATTATCAAAAAGATATTAACTCTAGATTAGAATTACGTAATACCAACCTTTTCTACGAACCTTACTAAACACAAAAAAACAAACAAAAATTAAATAGTTCCAATCTGAGTACCGGGTCCTACACTAGAGAGGACCTGTTCCAAGGTATACGTGAATTCCCTTTCCACTTTAAGTAACAAAGCCCCACTTTACAGGATACCTATAGTTAATCCAGATTGACCAGATAACATGGTAAATTTCAAACGCAAAGGAACAATTAAAAGACAAATCAACTAGATAGGTATCCATACTCACCCTATAATTTCAGAGGGTAATAATAACACAATAACAATTTAAGAGGAAAGTATGAACAATCGTAAACAGAATGTACAACACCACAAGGATACAACCCACGTATATATAAATATTAACAATATAAAAGAAGAACCTAACTAGGAACCTAGTAATACATTACCGGAAGAAACAGAGAAAAGTGTCGGAAACAAAATTTCAGATAAAATAACCTACACTCATAACCATGAGGACGAAAGAAAACCAGAGATAAACGTACCCTGTAAAAAAAGGTCGGGAAGTGAAAGTCAGACATACACAGGGAACAAAACTCCACCTAGAGAACATCCGTCGTATATATCTCCAGAACAAAAACATAAGTAAGTCGGTCACAAACGGAAAACCAACCCCGTAAGTTGGGTAAATACAAATTCCGTTAATAAAAATTCATACTAGGCAACGGTAAATGAAATAACAAAACCCAAACCCAAATATGCGGGAAAAAACACAAAGGACAGATTTCTTATAGGAAATCGTAAACAACCTCTCGACTAAACCACCACGACTTAAGAGAGTCGAAAACGAACAGACATTTCGAAAACTAAAGAGGAAGTATAAACTTACTCTAGGAAAGACCCATGTCATTAGACCCGACATCCAATAAAAGAAAGTAGTGAAATTCACACAGAACGGTAAGGGAGGACCGGACTTCGTAAAGATAACTTTCTAGACGTCAATAGGAATACCCTTAGGGGAACACACAATAAACAACAAAAAGGGAACGACGAAAATTATAAACAAAAAACACAAACTAGAAACAATTAAAATAATTATTCACAGAACACCACAAAATGGAACCCAAATAGGACAAACCCTGAGAGACCCAAAGAACCCGAACCCACTAATAAAGGAAGGGGTAAATCCCTTCAAAAGTAGATAATAGAGGAGTTCATAAAAGAGTACCAGACAGAAGAACAGAAGAAGACCCTGAGGATATTAAGTTTACAACCTCACAAAGTATAACAGGACCTCCAGAAACTCCAACAGGAGTAAAGAAAATTAAGCAAAAAGAAAAAACGAGAGACTGAGTAGCCAAAGATGGTAAGATAGAAGATAAAGTGATTAGGATAGAAGACGGAGGTTATGAGATGATAAACAACGGAGGTCTCACAAAGACTAGAGTAAATAACGTAATAAGTAATATATAACTGAGAAAAAATTAAAGAAGATCCAGGAACAATTTGGAAAGAACGTAGAAGAGGTCCGATAAATAAACACTAAGGTAAAACTAAAGTTCTAAAACCTAATAAAAGTGATAGTAATAAGCCTTAAGAAAGAGTCCATCTAAGGGATAGAGAAGGAGAAAACAAGCCAAACCACCCGTAAAGAGGACAAGGAAATGGACGACCCACAAGGAGACAGAGAAGTAGAACCAATATAACGACGTAAACCCCACCGGAAAGACATAAGACCCATAAACACCTCAAGAGAAATAATACCTCAAAGGAGTGACACCCACCCCAACATAGTCACCGAACAGTTCCAAAGAACCAATCCCTTCGAACACAGCCTCAAGACGACTGACCTCGACCTAAAGAAGAGAGACCTTACGTTACTTCACAGTTCATTACTCAATACTCTACAGATACCAAAACCTCATTGAAACTCGACGGATATATAACTTCGAGTCCACACACAAGGACACAACGACCTCTTAAACGTACCATACAGAACAAGACCTTGAACCGGGAACCCACCACGAACCAAAGTCACATCCATACCTCCGTAAACTACTCGAGGATAGCTAATTACAAGGGACCTAAGTCCTGAAGAGACTACAAGAGTCCTAAACCTGAATTCGGAGGACGAAGACCAAAAGTCAAAACAAAAATGTCATCGGAGTTCTGAAGAGGTAGATATGTCGTGGTTACTATTTTGTAGATCCAATTTCTATTTTTCAAAGAGGTGTAACCCCCTGTGGGTCTCTCCAAGTGACTCAATGTACCTCTTCTCTTCTCCCTCCCCCATCAATCTCCACTGACCTTACTCTACTCCACCCTAGTTTCCTCCTCTTACATTCGATCGGTCATTAGTGAAGGAATATACGTGAGGTGTCAGACCTGACGAGTCTCTACAAGTGTCTCAATATGTCCCTTCTCCTCTCCCTCCTTTATCTGTCTCCACCGATCCTCCCATTTTCTCCCTTTACTTTTCCTCTCTCTGTCCAGGTCGGTCATCACAAGAGGTGGTAGACCTTGTGTGTCTCTAAGTGTCTCAACCCATCTCTTCTCTTCCCCCTCCCTCCTCCGCCTCTGTTGGACCACCTCTTTTTCTTCACAGGTTTCCTCCTCTCTCACCAGTTCGGTCATTAGAGTGAGAGTCCATTTTAACCCATGACTTCTGACCCAAAAATTTACATGTTTTAACTGTTGTTTATGGTTTTCCGTTTCTAATTTTTAGATCTCAGACCTAAAAATGTCTATGTTATAATTTCTTTTCTTCTTCTTCTTTTCTTTTTTTGTCAGTACTATTAATAATTTTTTGTTGTTGGTGATATATATAAATATATATATATATATATGTGTGTGTGTGCCACAAACGAAATTTTTATTCCAAAAAATTTCATTATCCAATATTTTTAATTTCCTCTTTATCTAACGAATTTTAAAAATTTTTCAAATTTTTTTTATTCTTTTTNTTTTTTATTTTTGTAAAGAAGTGTCGGGTTAAATTTACATAATTATACGGATTTTACATATAATATAAATTCGTTATAATCAAAACACCCTGAGATTATTGGTGGGAAGAGAATATAATTTTTTTTTAATTGGTGGTGTTATGACATACATAAATCCCCCTTTTACGTGAAGGACAATGACTCCACTCAGTTCTCCTTTTGTAACCACTGTATTTTTTTTTTAATTTCCTCTTTATCTAACGAATTTTAAAAATTTTTCAAATTTTTTTTATTCTTTTTCTTTTCTTCTTTTTTGTTAGTTTGTTGTAGTTGTTGTTGTTGTTTTTTCTCTTACCAGCATTTTTATGATTTCTATAAAGACACTGAAAGAGACCACAACACCCGTCACACCCCAGTGAAGGTTCCACCAAGGGAGATAAATCGAAGAAGACTAACGATCAGAGAAGTTACAGACTAAAGGCGGAACTGTGTTCCTCCAGTCACCACCTGTGAAAAAAGAAAATCCGAGTGAACAAGTCAGCACGACATTTGTCTATTGTGACCACACAAGACCGTCACAGAGTCAGTACGACCCGTACGGGGACGTGTACCGTGTGTGGTGAGTCCGAGATGCAACGAGGTGGTCCTTGGTAGACTCCGACTGGGATCCGACGTACGTGGAGGGACCAGATTCGGCGAGTCCGAGCCGAGAGTCCATCGGGAGTCTCCGTGTCTAAGTCAACCCGGACCTAAAACACGGGAAGGGTCTTGGTTCATCGAGTCCACAAACCGTTCACGTCAACGACGCTGAATAGCGGAAAGGGCAGGGACGACGAGTCAAAAGACCTACATGGTGACCGCGGGGAACAGTCCGCTTACCACTGACAGGTCCTGGGGTTCTTCAGAATCGTTTTTTCGGACGAAAGTCAAACCATCCATTTTAGAGAGGTCCCGACACTAACGGGGGAAGGTCGGGAATCCTGAGACCGACGGACAGTGACCTCCCCCTACCAGACGTCGGCGATAAAGACAAGAGAGGAAACAAGACACGCACCAGGACCGTCACAGAATACAATCTCGAAAAGTGCACCATCGATAGGGTATCAGACCATACGATCGGGTTCAATCAAACGAGACCAATGTAAGCCCCGTAAGACCGGGCTAAGAATTTTTCGTGACGTCGGGTGCGGAGGGGCGGGTCGAGGGTGAACGATCACCACCTACGTCCGTAGACATAACGAAGAGGAGACCCCCTCAATGTCTACCCGATTATTAGACAACCAAAATTAATAAATAAAAAGAAGGGACAATACAACGGGAGACACGAAGGTTCCGAGCGGTGTCTGAGTCGTCACTCTCACAAAGGACCACAAAACCTTTGAAGAGAGAAAAATTCTGAGAGAAGGACCCTGTCCTGAGGGAAGGGTCCTACCTCGAGGGAGGGATGGAGGAAACAGAGAAAAAAGTAGAAAATATAAAAAGGATGGACAAAAACTTCTGTTACTAGACGAAAAGACCCACGGACAACAGGAGACGGTCGTAAGTCTTCAACAAAACATCTTCAATGAGTCGCAACTTTTCAAGAAAACTACTTAAACACCCCCTCTTTCACCAGACGGTAGGATAAGGAGGCGGTAGAATCCTAGTGGGGGACCTCTTCTGAGAACTCTCAGGGAACTTGACTTTCCTCTAGGTTGGTCAGGTAAGACTTCCTCTAGTCGGGACCCACAAGAAACCTTCCTTATTACGGTTTCGACTTTGAGGTCATGAAACCGGTGGAGTACCCTTCTCAATTGAGTAACCTTTTCTGAGACTACGACCCTCCCTAACCCCCACCCTCCTTTTCCCCTGTTGTCACCTACTCTACCGACTTACCGTAGTGGTTGAGCTACCTGTACTCAAACTCACTTGAGACCCTCTACCACTACCTGTCCCTCCGGACCACACGACGTTAAGTACCCCAGCGTTTCTCAGCTTGCACTGACTCTTCGATTTGACTTGACTTGACTACGACGTCAGGTACCCCATCGTCTCAGCCTGTACTGTCTCGTTGACTTGACTTGACTTGGTAGATGATAACTAGGTTATCCGAAGAGACCATCGAGTCGACCCTTTCTTAGGTGGACGTTACGTCCTCTGGGGCTAAGTTAGGGACTCGGTCTTTCTAGGTGATCTCTTTCATATCCAATGGGTGAAGTCATAAGAACCCGAAGGGACCAACGAGTCTACCATTCCTTTTACGGACGTTACTCCCTCTGGACCCAAACTAGGGACCCAACCCTTTTAGGGGAACTCTTCCCTTTCCGAGTGAGGGGTCGGTACACGTCAGGTACCCCAGTGATTCTCATCCCGTACTCACTCGTTTAAAGTGAAAGATAACTTAGGGGGATTTATTTTACGATACATATTTGGATTCTTTTGTACATATCATGTGTTTTTCGACTACTTTTTTATAGTTTCATCTGGTCTTATTTGTCACTCTGTATCGTCCAGGTTTGAGTTATATTTCAACTGTTAAGAGAGGTTTGACTAGTCGAAATTACGTTAAAGTACTTTTAAAGCCGTTTTAAATAAACGTTTTATTACATCTACTCATGCAAAATTTTAAATTTACCGTTACTTGATCCGAATCGATTTTATTAGAACTTCCCTTTTTTCTCATTCTCCATTGTAGCGTTGATTATAATTCAAAACGATATCTCGATGACATTGATTCTGACACACCGTAGTCGTTTCTTTGTGTATCCAGTTTTCTTGTCTTATGTCTTTGGTCTTTATCTGTTTGTGTTTATACGATTGCACAGGAAAAGTAATACCCCCTGACAATACGTTTTCATCCTTCAGTTGTTTGTGCACCTCATTGACCATTTAAACCGGAACCTTACTCCTTACTTCGTCCCGTTACTGATTATCTCAAAACCGTTCTTTTACGTGACCAGTATCGTTTATGGGAGAAAGTTGTTGTGTTCTCTTCTGAGATGTGTACCTGTAGTGGTCTCCCAGTTGTGACTTTAGTCTAACTAATATAAGAAACGTCGGTTTCTGTCTCTTTGAGATATGTCAGTTGTTTTTGTTCTGGTCCTCGCCTGACACTGAGTCTAGTACTTGAGGAATAATGGTTTAGTCTGAGTTTAACTTCCTTCATCCCTTTTGGCGATCTGGAAAGTCCAAATTGGGTTTAGTTTAGGGAATACTAATATGTCACCTTCACTATTTATCTAAATTCCCGGATCTAGACTATCTATCTCACGGACTGTTTGATACCTTACTCCAAGCACTGTGACATGTCCTCTGTCCCTAGTTCTGGTAAGGGTACTTTTTCTTTACGTTTTTTGGTTTTACCGACAGACTCCTCCGGAATGTTTATCGACACTTTTCTTCTCTTTACTTTTCGTTTCCTCTTTTCCTTTCTATATTCGTAGACTTACGTCTCAAGGTTTCTTATGGTTCTTCCCTATTCTTTCGGAGGGAGTCGCAAGTTACGTTTCTTTATTTCCTTTTGCTGTCTTACCCTTTCTGATCTCTATCGAAGTCCTTTTAATCTCTATGGTTCCCTTATAAAGTACGTTTCTACCCGAACTATTTCCTGTCTTTACCATACCTGGATTGTCTTCGTCTTCTATAATTCTTGTCCACCGTTCTTATGTGCCTTCTTGACATGTTTTTTCTAGAAGTTCTGGGGCTATTGGTACTACCACACTAGTGAGTAGATCTCGGTCTGTAGGACCTTACACTTTAATTTACCCGGAATCTTTCGTAGTGATACTTTTTTCGATGATCTCCACTACCTTAAGGTCAACTCGAGAAAGTTTAGGACTTTCTACTACGACACTTTCACGACGTGAGTTATACGGTCGTTTAAACCTTTTGAGTCGTCACCGGTGTCCTGACCTTTTCCAGGCAAAAGTAAGGTTAGGGTTTCTTTCCGTTACGGTTTCTTACGAGTTCGATGGCGTGTTAACGTGAGTAGAGTGTACGATCATTTCATTACTACTTTTAAGAGGTTCGGTACGAAGTCGTTATACACTTGGCACTTGGAGGACTACAAGTTCGACCAAAATCTTTTCCGTCTCCTTGGTCTCTAGTTTAGTGGTTGTAGGTGACCTAGTACCTTTTTCGTTCTCTTTAAGGTCTTTTTGTAGATAAAGACGAAATAACTGACACGGTTTCAGAAACTGACACACCTAGTGTTATTTGACACCTTTTAAGAAGTTCTCTACCCTTATAGTCTGGTGGACTGGACGGAGAACTCTTTAGACATACGTCCGGTCCTTCGTTGTCAATCTTGACCTGTACCTTGTTTTCTGACCAAGGTTTATCCTTTTCCTCATACAGTTGTGACATATAAAAGTGGGACGAATAAATTGAATATACGTCTCATGTAGTACTCTTTACGACCTGAACTTCTTTGTGTTCGACCTTAGTTCTAAAGGCCCTCTTAATAGTTATTGGAGTCTATACGTCTACTGTGGTGGGAATACCGTCTCTCACTTCTCCTTGATTTTTCGGAGAACTACTTTCACTTTCTCCTCTCACTTTTTCAACCGAATTTTGAGTTGTAAGTCTTTTGCTTCTAGTACCGTAGACCAGGGTCGTGAAGTACCCTTTATCTACCCCTTTGTCACCTTTGTCACAGTCTGAAATAAAACCCCCCCGAGGTTTTAGTGACGTCTATGACTGAGGAACCTTCTTTTGAATACTAGTTGGATCTATCGTATAAGTTTTCGTCTCTATAATGAAACGACTGATTTCAGGTAGTTCCGATACCAAAAAGGTCATCAGTACATACCTACACTCTCAACCTGACACTTCTTCCGACTCTCGGCTTCTTAACTACGAAAACTTGACACCACAACCTCTTCTGAGAACTCTCAGGGAACCTAATGTTCCTCCAGATTGGTCAGGTAAGATTTCTAGTCGGGACCCTAAAGAAACCTGGTTTAATACGGTTTCGACTTTGAGGTCCTGAAACCGGTAAAGTACACTTCTCAACTGAGTAACCTTTTCTGAAACTACGATCCTCCCTAACCCCCGTCCACCTCTTCCCCTGCTGTCTCCCACTCTACCGACCTACCGTAGTGACTGAGCAACCTGTACTTAGAAACACTTGAGGCCCTCTACCACTACCTGTCCCTCCGGACCACACGACGTTAAGTACCCCAACGTTTCTCAACCTGTGCTGACTCAGTAACTTGACTTGACTTAACTTTTTTCTCGTTTTTGTTAAGTTACCTTTNTTTATCTACCCCTTTGTCACCTTTGTCACAGTCTGAAATAAAACCCCCCCGAGGTTTTAGTGACGTCTATGACTGAGGAACCTTCTTTTGAATACTAGTTGGATCTATCGTATAAGTTTTCGTCTCTATAATGAAACGACTGATTTCAGGTAGTTCCGATACCAAAAAGGTCATCAGTACATACCTACACTGTCAACCTGACACTTCTTCCGACTCTCGGCTTCTTAACTACGAAAACTTGACACCACAACCTCTTCTGAGAACTCTCAGGGAACCTGATGTTCCTCCAGGTTGGTCAGGTAAGATTTCTAGTCGGGACCCTAAGGAAACCTGGTTTAGTACGGTTTCGACTTTGAGGTCCTGAAACCGGTAAAGTACACTTCTCAACTGAGTAACCTTTTCTGAAACTACGATCCTCCCTAGCCCCCGTCCACCTCTTCCCCTGCTGTCTCCCACTCTACCGACCTACCGTAGTGACTGAGTAACCTGCACTTAGAAACACTTGAGGCCCTCTACCACTACCTGTCCCTCCGGACCACACGACGTTAAGTACTCCAACGTTTCTCAACCTGTGCTGACTCAGTAACTTGACTTGACTTAACTTTTTTCTCGTTTTTGTTAAGTTACCTTTCTCCTATTAGATAAGTTTTTTAGTCTGTAGGTCTCCGTATTTACTTAATTTATTTAGTGTCGGACTGAGAGTATGGAAAATATTTTTAATTGAGTTTTACCTAATACCTAAATCTACATTTTATCTTTTGTTACTTTGAAAACCCCTTTTGACGTTCTCTTTTAAACCCCCAGGTCTCTTTCCATTTCTCAAGTAGAACTGTTGTATGTATACTAGGTCTTTTCCTTTTACTTAAAGTGGAGTATTTTTAAATTTTACAAACGAGACGTCTCTGAGACACTTCTCTTAATTTTCCGTGTCTGATTATTTTTCATAAACATTCGGTAAATAGGTTGTTTACTGAAGATAGGTCTCACAAATATATATTTCGTTTTTTTTAAGTTGGTCTGTGTATTTTTTGGGTCAACTTTTGACCCGTTTCCTGTACTCGACCATAGAGTCGTTTTACCTATATACCTATCGTTTATTCAAGTATGTTTAAGTAAGTTGTAGAAGACAGTAATCTCTTTACGTTTAATTTTAGAGTCTCAATAGTGATGTAATAGTCTTATCGATTTTGAATTTGTCACTTTTGTGGTTTACCACCACTTTCGTACCCCTTCGACTTAGTGAGTGTGTAACGACTATCCTTCCATTTTACCGTGTCGGTGAGACCTTTCGTCAATCCGTCAAAATATATTTTGATTTGTACGTTGATAATGTGTGGGTGTTAACATGAGAACAAGTAAATAGAGTCTCTTTATTCTTAAGTGTCGGTGCACTTTTCGACATGTGTTAACAAGGTAGTTACGATAAGTATTATTGGGTTTTGGTCTTTATTGTGTTAACAGAAAGTTACTTACTTACGAATTTGTTTGACACCATGTAGGTATGGTAGATAGGTATGGTAGATAGTGATGAGTCCTTCTTTTTCCTTGTTTGAAAACTGTTGTTGGACCTACTTAAAGTTCGCTTAGTATAATTATTATTTTATGTTAGGGGCTTCTAACATACCTAAGGTTAGGATGTATAATATCCTAAGGTAAGTTTACTGTGAGAGTTTTATAAAATATTTGTCTCTTGTCTAGTCACTAGTCGTCCTCAACCCCCACCGTCCCCTTCTTCAGACACCCTCCATCCACCCATATCTACGTCTTCTCGTCGGACTCCCTTACACACCACTACTTTGACGGGATATAGGTTTGACATCGTCATCTGTGTGATTTGGTGTGTATACTATTATAGTGTATACTGTTCTTATCTGTGTGTGTGTAAAGTGTATGTTCATTCATGTTCGTTCTTCCTTCTTTACTTTTGTTCTAGTCGCCTAACATAGTTACAGTTATAGGACTAACAGTATAACATGATATATCGGACATTCTGAAAAATTATTAATTTAAATAAAAATTAACTTCCTATTGACGAAATGTTATAGCACGACCGCTAATTGTAATTGTACTTTAGTCGGAATCAATATGGATCCAGGTGAGAAAGAACACAGAGGAAGGGATCGGACGTTCTACAAAAGTGACCCCTGTGGTTCATTTCCCGTACATAGTTCCTAGAGGGAGACGGTAAAGAATGTTAACGTACACAGATATTAAAGGAGTATTAATTTCACATAAAATTTTTGTTCAATTACTTTTGTGTTTTTTCATATGTCTTACACATTTGACTTTGTGTCAGGTGATTTTTATAATGTGTTTTGTCAAGGGTGAAAAGACATTAAAGATATGAACCCAAATCAAACGTTACCTGACTTCGTCTCTCGAAGAATCCTTCCCGAATGTTAAATACATTATTTTATTTCATCGTGGTGTTGTATATGATTTTCTTGTACTCCCTTAAGGGACCTCCGGGTTATTTAATCCTGAGTCATGAAGGTGGTGGTCCCGGACCCAAATTAGGGACAAACCCCTTGATTCTAGGGTGTTCGGTAAGGCTGTTCGGTACGTCGTGTGAGGGTGCGGGATGAGGTTTTCTTTCTTACTTGTACTCCTAGAAAAAGAAAAAAAATTACAAGTCAAGTCAGCGAGTCAGCACAGGTTGAGAAACACTGGGGTACTTAACGTCGTGTGGTCCGGAGGGACAGGTAGTGGTTGAGGGTCTCAAGTGGTTTTAAGTACAGGTAGCTCAGCCACTACGGTAGGTCGGTAGAGTAGGAGACAGTAGGGGAAGAGGAGGAGTGAAACGTTACAATCCACACTTGCATAAAGTCTCAAATAAAATAAAACAAAAACAATAAATAATTAAAACCGACACGACCCAGAACCGAAGACACGCTCCCGATGAGAGATCAACGCTACACGTCCGAAGAGTAGCACCACCGAAGAGAACAACCCCTCGAGATCCCGAACGTCCGAGTCGTCAACACCGTGTACCAGAATCGACGAGACACCATACAAACAAAAGGGTCTGGACCCTATCTTGTACACAGGGAAACGTTGTTCACAATGTTCCACCTGAGAATCAGTGTCCTGGAGGTTCGGCCTTTTACTCAAAGACTCGTCTTACGCACACACGAGTCAGAGAGTCGACACAGACTGAGAAACGCTGGGGTACCTGATATCGGATGGTCCGAGGAGACAGGTACCTTTAAAGACGTGTTCTTATGACCTTACCCTACGGTAAAAGATGAGGTCCCTTGTTAGGGTTGGGTCCCTAGTTTGGACTCAGAGAACACGGAGGACGTAACCGTCTGTCTAAGAAATGGTGACACGGTGGACCCTTCGGCGAGACTTCTGTCATCCAATTTCAAACTAGAAACGATGAAGGACCTATACAATAAAATCCTCGGTGAATTGGAGAGATTAAAGGTTTAAAGGATAGTCTTTTTATGTTTAGTACCGTAGATTAAGTTATCCATAATACTCGTAGTTTACTTTCTTATGTACATTCTGTAGACTATGTTTCTACTGGTATTATTTTCGAGTAATTTTAATTTATACCGAATATACACGTACACAACAGTACACCGTGACCGACATGAACCTAAGACTTAATACCAAATGTCAGAGGGAGGAGAGAGAGTGTTCACGTGTGTGTGTTTGTGTATACTATAAGTCTCTAGTACTTAAAGGAAAGTGTTAACGGATTAGAAAAAAAAAAAAAAAGTCTTGGGGTATCGAGACGAAGTAGGGCGTCCTCTTTGTTTAAGTATATAGTGTTCAGTTGATATCTTACTGTACACACGTTGGTTTAAGTCAAGTCAACGAGTCAGTATAGACTGAGAAACGTTGGGGTACCTGACGTTGAACGGTTCGAAGTTACAGGTAGTGGTTGTGGGTCTCGAACGAGTTTGAGTACAGGTAACTCAATCACTACGGTAGGTTGGTAAAGTAGGAGACAACAGGGGAAGAGGAGGGTGGAAGTTAGAAAGGGTCGTAGTCCTAGAAAAGGTTACTCAGTAAAGAAGTGTAGTCCACCGGTTCCATAACCTTAAAGTCGAAGTTATAGTCAGGAACGTCACTTATAAGTACTGACTAAAGGAAATCCTACCTGACCAAACTAGATGAACGTCAGGTTCTCTGAGAGTTCTCAAAAGAGGTTGTAGGGTCAAGTTTTTGTAGTTAAGAAACCTTGAGTCGAAAGAAATATCAGGTTGAGAGTGTAGGTATGTACTGAGGATGACCTTTTTGGTTTCGAAATTGATCTTCCTGGAAATAACCGTTTCATTACAGAGACGAAAAATTATACGACAGATCCAAACAGTATCGAAAAGAAGGTTCCTCGTTCGTAGAAAATTAAAGTACCGTCATCAGTGGTAGACGTCACCAAGACCTATGGGCGGGGGGGGGGTTTTTTTATCATAGAGTGACAAAGGTAACAAAGGGGTAGGTTTAATTACACGATATAAAGACTCCGTAAGGTCCCTACAAAGTCTCTGTGTCTGACCTTGACGTTTTCGACGGTTGACCGGAGTGAGAAAGATATAGAATATATAGTTGTGAATTAGGTAATAATAAAGTACGAATGTTGTTTCTGATATCCATTCATGAAATGTCTACTCCTTTGACTCCGAATCTTTCTAATTCGTTAAACGGGTTCCAGCCTCTCGATTTTAGATTTTCGTTTTTACAATTGTGTGTCAGTAGACCGGGAGTTCGGTTACAAGAGTTAATAAGATATTTTGATTTATAGTTTAGTCTTTAAATATTGGAAAGACTAGTGTATTCTAGTCTCGAGTCTAAGATCTTACTTTGGTTCATCTTAATGAGGAGTCACTATGACTCCTCACAAACCAAAGACTAGTAATTACTAAATAACTAAGGATATGACGGAAGACTGAAGTCGTTAAACACAATGGAGAGGTCCGAAGTCAAACGAATGGATAATTTAAAATTTAATTATAAAAGATGTTTTTTTCTGTAAAGACGTCTAATTCTCACCATTACGTAAATTTAACGGAATCTTTTTACATCTTAGAAGGTTGGTGGGTAATGACGGTGGTAACAAAGGTTTTACACAGGTGACTACCTCTTTACACTCTGTCATTTAGTTGAGATTGGTACCACCTAAGTACAGTTACATACCGTTTTGGTTATGTCATAACATTTCATTTTATTTCAATTTTATTTTTAATTATATATATATATATATATTTGTTTTTGTGTTTATTACGTATAAGGAGGATCCTGACAATCTTCCTTTTGGTCTTATAAGAGGCACCGAACGTGTTGTGACCGAGAAAGAAAGAACCGGACAGGGTTGAGGGTCTCAGTCTTGAATACGGTCCATCGAAAGTTACACTCGTAGACAAGTGAGAAGGTAGTCAGGGGTGTTTCATCATATACTCGAACGACAACAGAACCAATTAGGAGACTTGTACTTCTTTTAAGGTTCCTCTAAAGTGACCTCAAGGAAGCGATACATACCTTCGTGAACGGGAAGACAGTGTCGAGATGGTAGACCGTCATTTACGAGAGTGCTTAGACACATGTGACAACATCGTTTATACCGTGGTAGAAAAGTGTGTTCCTTATTAGACCGTTTAAGACTAAGGTTTGTCGTCGTGATTACTTGTACCCCAAATCCTTTATACTTCAAATGTTACTGGGTAGTTTCGTCTGACACTCGAGACCGGGACGTTGTTAGGACGTCTTGTGACTAATTGTGTCTCTTTATTTAACAGTAGGTGTATCACTGACGGTTCCTACTGTCACTCGTCTATAAAAAAGAATGAGTAAGTCTTCACCAGTAGACCAAAGAGTAACGAAGAACTACTTGGTTTTGAGTTCCAGGGGTGTAGAAAGGGAGGGTCATATAAAGGTTTAACAGATATAGAAGGGTCGGGAGTAATGCACTGTCGAGATCGATACGGGACCCTCTTGATAACGGTCGACTATTGGTCTCCCAAAAAACAAATCCAATAATAATAAAACAAAAAAATTGATGTCACAATACGGGTATAGTTCGTATAGAACCTAAGATATGTCTTTCGGTTAAATTTTCAAATATTGGTTACGTTTAAAAATTTTAAGTCGTGACGGTAGAGTAATTGACCGTAATAAAATATACGTAAATATATGTAAGGGAGTCCCGGTCCATGTCTTATAATAAGGTACTTCAAATTTCATTACTTGTTTATCAGTCAGGATTCAAGTAAGTGATCGATTACGAGTGATGTTCATTTGTAATTTCTGCACAAAAATCTGTGGAATTAATATTTAGACTGTCATTATTAAAGACTGAGTAATTTAAAAAACAAAAATTAATTAAATAAAAAATTAACTCCCTATTAACGAAACGTCTTAAAACAACAAAAGACAGTTTACAGTTGTACGTAGTCTGTATCCACATGTATATAGGGAAGGGAGATTCCGGAGGGAGGGTAGGGGGAAGGGTAAGGTGAGGAGATCCAACTATGTCTCGGGGACAAACTCAAGGGACTCTGTATGTCGTTTAAGGGTAACCGATACATAAATTAACTTTGTAGTTAATTCTAATATCAAAACTACCAAATCTTTGATTTGTTATTTCGACCTTACACGGTCAAACGACTACTAATTAAGTATAATCTGTATATATCAGTGATATAACGGAATATATAAAAAGTGGGTCTTTATTTTCACTCGTGTAGCTATTACTAAATTGTTAAACATTCCAAGTCCAAATTAAAAGACGGAATTAAGTTCATTCAGTTTTGAGTACCCATGACATAAAATTAGTGAAAATTGTTCAGAATCAATAATTAATAATAAAATTGATGACTTCTAAAACTACAAAATATTCTCAATAATTAGATATGTTTTATGTTGTAAATCCAAATCTTATTCAACCATCAACTTTGGTAAGTCCTTAAGTTATATGTCCGATGAAATAATGGAAACCTTTTACTTCTTATTAATAGTCAAAAGATTTACCTGAAAGTAAATAGATTAGAAGAAACTCGTAGATATGAATGGTCGATGACAAGACCCAACATGACTAAGACTAACTTCTTGTTCTAAGACAGAATCCTACAACTGTAAGATAAGATAACTCATCCTATTCCTTTCTGTTAGTAATGTTCGTTTTAATTGGATCTAAAAGTAAGTGTTACCAATAAAGGAAGAGAAATATAATAAGTATAAGAAACAAGTACAAAACTTTTGACTTTACCGCAATATTAAGTTTTTAGTATTGTCGTATGGTTACTTATTTTTGTCTAAGACCAACTCAAAAGAGACATAACCTTTGATAAAGATCAAACTTTCTTATGACAAAGTAAAACGACTTATACCACTGATTACAAGTCCAAAAAAAATTGTAATCATTGTTACCGGTTTGAACTGACTATAAATTAAGTCGGTATACTATAATTGTTAGATCAAAATTTACGGAAATACCGTAAATTAGTACACGTTGATAAAATTTATCTGTCCGTAATTTTGTTTTTTAATGAGACGATATTTTGTACAAGTATACTCTTAATTATTGTATAAAACACACTTAAGTAACGTCAGACTGTAAATGAGACTGACTAATAGCCCAGTTCTCATTAAACAAGGAACTTATCGATCCAAATTGAATCGAAAGGATAAAACTTTTATAGTGGTAGATTAAGTTACAAATGAATACAAGTCAATGTATTTATCTTTGATAATATTCGAGGTATAATATTTTTGGGTTTAGTATGGAAAGGTTGGGAATGGACTATCGAAGTTACCTTTTTCTAAACGAATTTATGAGTGTGTATCTTTTTTATTTCATTATCCACTGTCCTTAGGACGTTATACTTAAGTATCAAGTAAATGGGGACGAGAAGGGAAAATGAGTCAGAACAAATGGGTACCTTTAGAGGATAAAAATACAGTAGGTGAAATAGAGAGTTCCAAATTTTGTTATCTAGGGTGATAGTTAATTTTTAGTTCCACTACTACAAACTAAGTTTATTAAGAGGTTGATACGTAAGATATTTTTTAAAGAACCGTCTTTTGTCCCTCGTGGTGGGACTTTGTCGTGTTAAATTTTGATTTCTAAAAAAAAGGTTTTGACTTGGTCCCTCTTTCTGTTTTAAACATGTCTGGTTAGTATTCGTGTCTTTATTTTTTACATTATTTTTTATAAGGTTGTTTGTTTTCGGGTTTGGGTCTACCGAAGTATCCACTTAAGTTGGTTTTTTAATCTCTTCTAGATTGTGAATAGTATAAGTTTGAGAAGGTCTTTTAAGGTCTCCCTTTTTTAGAGGGTTTGAGGAAGATACTCCGGATGTAGTGGGAATATGGTTTTGGACTGTTTCTACGGTGTTTTTTCTTTTGATGTCCGGTTATAGTGTCTATTTATATCTACGTTTTTAGGAGTTGTTTTAAGATCGTTTGTCTTAGGTCGTTGTATAATTTTTCTAGTATGTAGTACTGGTTCACCCGAAACAAGGTCCCTACGTTCCTACATATAACAGTGGGACGAATAATTGAATATACGTCTCATGTAATACGTTTTACGGTCCGACCTACTTCGTGTTCGACCTTAGTTCTAAAGGTCCTCTTTATTGCTGTTCGAGTCTATACGTCTACTGTGATGGAAATACCGTCTTTACTTCTCCTTGATTTCTCAGAGAATTACTTTCACTTTCTCCTCTCACTTTTTCGACCGAATTTCGAGTTATGAGACTTTTGATTCTAGTACCGTAGACCAGGGTAGTAAAGTACCGTTTATCTACCCCCCTTTTGCCTTTATCACTGTCTGATTAAAGAACCGAGGTTTTAGTACCGTCTACCACTGATGTAGGTATTTTAATTTTCTGTGGACGAGGAACCATCTTTTCGATACTGTTTAGATCTGTCGTATAATTTTTCGTCTCTGTAATGAAACGGTTGTTTCCAGGTAGATCACTTTCGATACCAAAAAGGTTATCAGTACATACCTACACTCTCGATCTAGTATTTCCTTCGACTCACGGTAGCTTTACTACGAAAACTTAACACCGTAGTCTCTTCTGAGAACTCTCAGAGAACCTGACGTTCCCCTAGTTTGGTCAGTTCGGATTTCCTTTAGTCAGGACTTACGACTAACCTTCCTGACTACAACTTCGACTTCGAAGTTATCAAACCGGCGGACTACGTTTCTTGCCCAAAGAATCTTTTCTGGGACTACGACCCTTTTTAACTTCCATACTCTTCCCCTGATGTCTCTTACTCTATCAACCTACCGTAGTGACTAAGCTACGTGTACTTAAACTTTTTAGAGACCTTCAACCACTACCTGTTCCTTCTGACCGTACGACATCAGATACACCAATGTTTCTCAGCCTGGGTTGACTCGTTGACTTGACTTCCTAAGAAGTTATAAACGTTTATTTAGTTACACTATGTGGTATAATTGTTTAACTTTCGGTGATCAAAAATTTTTACTATTTTTGGTATACAAATAAAGTTATCAACGTCTCCTTCGGAAACTGTTTTAAGTTGTAGATAAATACTATTTTTGAGAGGTCTTTCATCCGTATCTCCCTTATATGGAGTTGTATTATTTTTCAGTATATACTGTTATTTGGGGTGGTATCTCGAAGGTCTTGTATGTGTCCTAACCCTTTATCCGAGAACTTCTCGTGTTTATCTTGGATCACGTGTTCCTGGGTCCTCTTTTTTCGTCACTAGGGTGTTCTCTGACTGGATCTGAACGGACACTCACAGGTCCTCAGAGGTCGTCTCCACACGTAACCACCACCGGACGACGTCCCTACCCCCTTGACTCACATAGTTATGTACGTACCCTAGAAAACTTCCTCCAGTGGTAATAGATGTAATGGAGGTGGTATCAAACCGGTATCCATTTATCGTCCCTCCCCTGTGTCAGGGTGGGTAGTTGTCTTTTGACCTGATTTCTAAATGACTCGTACCGGGACAGGTAGTCTTTTTCTGGGTCAAAGGGGTAGAGTCAGAGAGGGTAGTCCTTCGAAGGTTTTCGGAGGATAGGAAGAGGTAGTCTCCCGTCTGTCTGACTTTTTGTCAGTGTCTTTTGATTGGTTAGATTAGTGTACCTGGTGTCGGAACAGATTGAGTTACTTTGATATTCGGTACGGTACATCCCGGTGTGTTGTGTCCGCCCAGTACTACCTCTCCAGACTGTTTTAAACCAGGTGACCTCTTTCCTTACCGTTTGGTAAAGGCATAAGAACGAAACTCTAGTGGTACTTGTCATACTTTTCCGTTTTACTGTCATGTGACTTTCTACTTGAGGGGTCCAGTCATCCACGGGTTATACGATGACCCCTAGTCTCCTCTTTATTAGGGTCTTTCTTACTTCTCTGTCTCGGTTTTGTTTATATTTTTTCTTTCTTTTTTTGTGAGTCGACAACTACACTGACCACTACCTTCTTTCCAGGCTACGACATTTCTCGTTATAATATATACTTGGACCTTATAATCCAGGTCCTTAGTTCCGTTTAACCTTCACCAGTTTGTTCTCTACTGTTCTCACTTACGGTTGTAAAATCCTTAGGCACTTGATTTTATCTGACATTACCCACTTAAATTGAGTCTACTGGTAATATAGATGATGACACCCGTTCTTAGTGAATCTTCTTTACCTCGTCGGTAGTATCAGTTGTTCTCTCAGGTTCTACGTCATAAACCTACGTTAGAGTTTTTGTTGTCCTAGTAGAGACAAAGGTTCCGTTTGGTAAGTTATAGTGTCATTAGGTTCAGATACGAGGAGGCTGGTCGTTACGACTTCTTCGACTTCAACTTGTCAAGATACTTCTGGAGTTTCTGGAAATTCTTGATTGTTTGTTTTTTTTCTACAGGAAAAGTAATATCCCCTGACCTTACGTTTTCATCCTTCAGTTCTTTGTGGACCTCATTGTCCGTTTAAACCGGAACCTCACGTCTTAATTGGTCCTGTTTCCGTAAATCTCAAAACGGTTCTCTTGTGTGACCAGTATCGTTTGTGGGAGAAGGTTGTTGTGTTCTCTTCTGAGGTGTGTACCTATAGTGGTCTACCAGTTGTGGTTTTAGTCTAACTTTTCTACCTCTACGAGATATGTCAGTCGGTTTTCTTCTGGCCCTCGTCTGACGCCTAGTCTAGTACTTAAGGAATACCGGTTTAAGTCTGAATTTAACTTCTTTCATCCCTTTTGGTGATCTGGTAAGTCCATACTGGTTTTAGTTCAGGGAATGCCAATATACCACCTTCACTCTTTGTCTAAATTCCCTGATCTAGACTATCTGTCTCACGGACTACTTGATACCTACCTCCAAGCACTGTAACATGTCCTCTGTCCCTAGTTCTGGTGGGGGTTCTTTTTCTTTACGTTTTTTTCATTTTACTGACAGACTAATCGGGAATGTTTATCGACACTTTCTTCTCTTCACTTTTCGTTTCTTCTTTTCCTTTCTAATGGGTGAACTTACGTCTCAAGGTTTCTTTTCGTTCCTCTCTATTCTTTCGGAAGGAACCCTTAGTCACGTTTCTTTATCTCCTTTTATCATCTTACCCTTTCTGATCTCTAGAGAAATTCTTTTAATCTCTATGGTTTCCTTGTAAAGTACGTTTGTACCCAAGTTATTTCCTGTCTTTACCATACCTGGAATGTCTTCGTCTGTTATAATTCTCCACCGTTTTTATGTGTCTTCTTGACATGTTTTTTCTAGAAGTGCTGGTTCTATTAGTACTACCACACTAGTGAGTGTGAGTGGATCTCGGTCTGTAGGACCTTACACTTCAGTTCACCCGAAATCTTTCGTAGTGATGTTTGTTTCGATCACCTCCACTACCTTAAGGTCAAGTCGATAGAGTTTAGGATTTTTTAATACGACAATGTCACGACGTGAGTTATACAGTCGTTTAAACCTTTTGTCGTCACCGGTGTCTTGACCTTTTCCAGTCAAAAGTAAGGTTAGGGTTTCTTTTCGTTACGGTTTCTTACGAGTTTGATGACGTGTCAACGTAAGTTGAGTGTGTAATTTCATTACGAGTTTTAAGAGGTTTAGTCCGAAGTTATTATGCACTTGGTATTTTAAGGTCTACAAGTTCGACGAAAATCCTTTCCGTCTCCTTGGTGTCTATTTTAACGATTGTAGACGACCTAGTAGCTTTTTCGTACTCTCAGGGTCTTTTTGTGGATAAAGACGAAATAACTGACACGATTTCAGAAACTGACACACCTAGTGTTATTTGACACCTTTTAAGACTTTCTCTACCCTCATGGTCTGGTGGACTGGACGGAGGACTCTTTAGACATACGTCTAGTCCTTCGTAGTCAATCTTCACCTGTACCCTGTTGTCTGTCAAAGGTTTATCCCTTTCCTCATGTAGTTCCGACATATAACAGTGGAACGAATAAATTGAATATACGTCTCATTTAGTACGTTTAGAACCCGACCTACTTCATGTTCGACCTTAGTTCTAACGGTCCTCTTTATGGTTATTGGAGTCTATACGTCTACTGTGGTGGGAATACCGTCTTTGTTTCTTCTTGATTTCTCGGAGAACTACTTTCACTTTCTCCTCTTACCTTTTTCAACTGAATTTCGAGTTGTAAATCTTTTACTTCTAGTACCGGAGACTAGAGTAGTGAAGTGCCCTTTATCTGACCCTTTGTTACCTTTATCACTGTGAAATAAAACCCCCCGAGGTTTTAGTTAGTGACGACTACCACTAACGTCGGTACTTTAATTTTTTTGTGAATGAGGAACCTTCTTTTCAATACTGGTTGGATATCTCGTATAATTTTTCGTCTCTGTAAACTTACCAGAATTCTCTGGGTTTACACCACTAACGGACATCGTCTCGTCAATTCCAGGTAGATCAGTTCAGATACCAAAAAGGTCATCAGTACCTACACTCTCAACCTGATATTTCTTTCGACTCGTGACTTCTTAACTACGAAAACTTGACACCACAACCTCTTCTGAGAACTCTCAGGGAACCTGACGTTCCTCTAGGTTGATCAGTAAGGATTTCCTTTAGTCAGGAGTTATAAGTGACGTTCATGACTACAACTTCGACTTTGAGGTTATGAAACCGGTGGAGTACACTTCTTTACTGAGTGACTTTTTCTGGGACTACGACCCTTTCTAACTTCCACTTCCTCTTCCACTACTACTCCTACTCTACCAACCTACCGTAGTGGCTGAGTTATCTGTACTCAGACCATTTGAGGCTCTTTACCACTACCTGTCCCTCCGGACCGTAGGACGTCAGGTACACCAGTGTTTCTTAGTCTTTGATGACTCTCTGCCTCGACTTGACTATATACTGTTTGGGTGTCGTTTGCAATAGGAGTTACCGTTTTTTGACTTTCGTAAAGAAGGTTTTAGTCCCTGTTCTGTTCCCACGGGTGAGAGTGGTGATGATAAGTTGTCTCAAACCTTTACGATATGTATTGTTATTCTCTTCTTAATTTTCCTTAAGTCTAACCTTTTCTTTTTATGTTTTGTGAGTGACAAACGTCTAATATACTAAGAGATGTATCTTTTGGGATCCCGTGACCGTCTGCACGACCACCCCGCTCTACGAGAGACGTTCGGGTCCCTCAAAAGAGTGGGCTCGGACCTATTTCGTCGTAGGACGAAAGATCCGTCCAGTACGTACCCCCGGATCGAACTCTCCTCCTTGTTCCACGTCTTACTCATGGAGTGTCCTGGTCTCACCGACAAGGTGATTATCTCTTGGGAGCTTTCCCTGGAACACTACGTGTCTCCCTGAATCTCGAACGTTAACCACCTCAAGAGGGTCGGTTCGTCGTTTAATTTCTATTAAACGCTCTCCAGTTTCAGGTCTAAGTGACGACGTATTCAGTGGTGGACCTTACAGAAGTTTCGAGACTCCACACCAACATACTCGTTCATTTAGAGTAGATAGTCGAATTTCTCTTTTATGAGGTCGTCGTCCGGGTTGTCGAGATGACCAATGACCCGGTTAAATCACCAGAATAAGTAGTTGACCTCACATCGGTCAATTCAGAGTAATACGGACCTGTCCGACCCGTCAGACTGGGAGTTTGGACTTCTAAGTTAACGGGATGAGACTTTGGCTGTATTGATGGGACGATATCCGTTAGTGGTGTAAACCCAGAGAATTCTGGTAAGTTTAAGGTCTCGTGGACTACCGAGTACGATCAAGTAGTTATAACCCATAAAGAATCTCTTCTCTCCGGTATAGGGTAACGGTCTCGTCTTCAGTAGTAGGTTGTGGTGTCGACAGGGAGAGTCACTTACCGAGGAACCTTCGTTTGGACGGAACCAGTGGTCCGAGGAATGGATGGGTCGTGGTTAGAGGTCCGGACCGAGTTGGTTTTCCTCTGGAACCTCTGTCAGTCTGTAGACGATCTCGGACGTCAAAGAACTTATTACAGACCTTTTGGATTTCCTAAATCTTTTGACCGAGGTGTTCTCAGTCGTTGTTCATCAAACATTTTTTCGTTCAATGGTTTTTCAGAATTATCGATATGGTGATGGTCAAGAATGAGGTAACTTTAACTTTTTCAATCGTTAGATCTCGGAGAACTAGTTCAATTCTACCTAGAAAGACCAACCGACCATTGAGGGGTCCTTAGGGTATTCGGACTCTTCGGACTCTTACCGTCGATACTTTGCAGGTTACTCTTCAAATTCGAGAACAAGGTCCACAAGGCTCTCAGGATGTTACACTTACTGACCTAACAGTTCAGACTAAGGACATAGTTGACAGTCCCATTGGTCGGTTCCCACACGTCTAACTCTTGGACCCGTTAGACTTTACGAACTTGCTGGTGAACCTCCGGTTCTTTGTGAACAGGTGAGGGACTGATGATTCCTAACCGAACAGGTCTTGGTAGTTCTGGATATATTTCACCTCCTCCAGACATTCGGTTACTCGGAACATATTCAAAACGTTTCACACACAGGTTACTTTTAACACTCTTCCTTCAAGACACATTTACCGAAGACTTCTTTCTTCCTTTACTATTTTTACCATACGGACACCTTGGTTTTGGACTTGGACTCTTTGTTTCTAAGGGACTTGTACATCGAGAGAGGTGGGTCTTCTCTCCGTCGTCTTGTTCGATTCCGTGGTTTCCGTTACCGAAGAGGATCTTAACGACTAAGGAAGGTTCAATATTCCTTGTCAGGGAACAGTTTCACCGAGTACTGGGGGAGTGTGTTTCTTCATACAGGGTTCCTTCACGGAGAATGTCTCCTATCCCGATAGTTTGTTCGAATGTTTGGGGAACCGGTGGAGGACCACAGAGAAATTGTGTCGAATGACCCAGAACGGTCCTTTCTACTGTTCTTTAAAATCGGGTAATAGGAGTCCTCTTCTTTTCACCAATGAAACTTTCTTCCGGTTCCTTCGTAACGAATTAAGCGGGGATGTCCTCCTTGTGTTGAAAGGGGATCTGACAATACCGGAGAGCCGTCAAACACTAGAGAGACGGACATACGTCGAATTCCAACTAAAAATTTTTTCATTAACATAGTTTGGGGAGATGTCTACACTTCTTTAGTTCATGATCAGTTCGTTTAAAAGACGTCTAATAGTGTTTAGGTACTCGACTCACTGACACCGAACACTTTAGTAACAAAGACCCAGACTACATCAAGGAAGGGACGGGTTAAAGCTTGTCTTTAATCAGTAGTTTAATACTCAATAACACATTTTCTTTTACCGATAAACAACTACGACTCCACTAAGTCAAGGAAGAATGTCTTCATAATTAAGTGGGGATGTTACCTTAACGTAATATGACCCATCCAGAAAAAGTATTCGGAGGTACCGAGGAATCTAACCCAACAATAATCTTCATATAATTTTGTGACGTCAAAATTTTTTATTTTATCAAACTATTAGTTTCACACAACTACATAAGATTTCGATCATTTTAATGGGTCGGAAAACCAAAGGTCACAAACCTACGAAGGGAATAGTACCCAAAAGAAGGTAATTACCACTTAAGAAGACAAATTAATTCTATGATAACATAAAATGTGCTAATTGGAATCGTTATATCACCAAAAAGGAATGGTTTTGTACATAACTTTCAGAACCGTTAAAAACTGTAAATAGTGTTTTGTATCCCAGGTCTATGATGTAATAAGAAGAAGAAAACTTTCTTTGAGTCGAAAACGTTGTAGACAGAAATAAGGGAAGAGATTTACAATAATACTTTCTTCTGTTGAGAAAGTCTTCCCGAGGTATAACGAACTTCTGATATAAGTCCCATCAAGATAGGAGAAAGTTTTATAAGACTTCTTGATGTCCGTCTTCTCGGGGTCACGGCTGATTAGTTTTTCGTTTGATACAACCTTTACATCATGAACTTGATAAGTGATAGGATTCACAATAACCACGTAGGACACATTTACCTTCGACTTGAACTGTCGACCACGAAAATTGATCTGTATTTAATTTGCAGGTGAGTGACGTTCGTATCGTATGGATATGGAGATTTTCCTATTACGTCGCTGTAAAATCATTTATCCTTCAAAACTTGTGAAAACGGAACCCCACAAATAACTTCGAAATACTTTTGATATCTACAAAGGAATCATAGGTTTCAATACAGGTACGAACTTTTTCAAAGAGACATCCTCTCTCTACCATAAATATGGAACAAAATTTTAAGAGATTCTACTCTGTAGAATCGATGAAAGGTGAAAATTTGATAATTCGGTGAGTTGAACGGATACAATAACCTTTATAGAAATTTCAAATACTACACCATTAGATCTTTCGGGAAAACTCCTTTGAAGTGTCAGAACCACAGTGACTGTATGTCAAAGCGATCTCAAGAATTGGTGTCGACTTTCCTTGGATAATAAAAAATCAAGCAGGTCTGTGGTAAATCTTGAAATTTCCACCACTCATTCTTGAATTCCTCAAAAGGTAATAGAATCCGACGTCCTTTTAAACATTGACTCCAAATTGTGTAACACATAGGGATTTAATTGTAATTGGTGATACGATTACTCATACATTTGGTAAGAAAACGTAACTACGTAAAACATGGAGGGAGGTAAGTAATTTTCGTATTCTCAAGGGGGTTTTATTTCTTTTGGGATTTCTACGGTGGTCTTTTAATAACTTATATCATTTCAACGTCTTATATTTTAATTATGTGTCTTTAGGGAACGTAAGGATATATGATTGTTACTTTTTAGTCTTTTAATTCCTTTATTAGGGTTAGTGGTAACGTTGTTTTTCTTATTTTATGAATCCTTATTTAAATGGATTTCTTTGTTTTGTGAACATATGTCTTTTGATATTTTGTGACTACTTTCTTTAGTTTCTACTGTGTCTATCTACCTCTTTATATGGTACAAGAACCTAACTATGTTAGTCACATCACTTTTACTTAAATGATGGTTTCGTTAGATATCTAAGTTATGTTAGAGTTAGTTTGATGGTTGTTATAAAAAGTTTCTTGATCTTGTTTATTAAAGTGTTAGACATACCTTTGTGTTTTCTGGGACTTATCGGTTTCGTTAGAACTCTTTCTTCTTACCTCGACCTCCTTAGTTACAAGGACTGAAGTCTGATACGATGTTTGACGTCAGTAGTTCTGTCATATCATTACCGTGTTTCTGTCTTTATATCTAGTTGCTTTGTTTTATCTTTCGGGTCTCTATTTAGGTGTATGGAGACCTGTGGATTAAAAACTGTTTCCTCCGTTTTTATATGTTACCTCTTTTCTATCAGAGAAGTTGTTCACCACGACCCTTTTGACCAATTGATGTACGTTTTATTACTTTGATCTTGTGAAAGATTGTGGTATGTGTTTTTATTTGAGGTTTACCTAATCTCTGGATTTACCTTCTGGTGTCTGATATTTAAGGATCTCCTTTTGTATCCGTCTTGTGAGACTGTATTTAGTGTCGTTCTTAGAGATACTGGGTGGATTGTCTTATTACCTTTATTTTTGTTTTGTTTTGTTTTTTTTTGTTTACCCTGGATTAATTTGAATTTCCGTGTCGCTTCCTTGAAACGTATTACTCCCTTTGATGTTCGTTCCACTTTTCTGTCGGGAGTCTTATCCTCTTTTATTTGTTTTGTTGACTGTTTCTTAATTAGAGGTTTTATATGTTCGTCAAGTACGTCGAGTTACGGTCTTTTTACTTGTTGTGTTAGTTTTCACCCGTTTTTTGGATTTGTTTGTAAAGAGTTTTTTTCTGTATATGTACCTATTATTTGTGTACTTAATTATGAGTCGTAGTGGGTTATAATCCCTTTATGTTTATTTTTGGTGTTACTCCGTAGTAGAGTCTGGTCAAGTCTTACCAGTAGTAGTTTTTTAAATGTTTGTCATTTACGACCTCTCCCATATCTCTTTTCCCTTGGGAGAATATGCGACAATCACCCTTACGTTTGACCATGTCGGTGATACCTCTTGTCACACCTCTAAGGAATTTTTTTGACCGTTATCTTGACGGTACACTGGGTCGTTAGGGTGACGACCCGTATATGGGACTCCTTTGATCTTGACTTCCTCTGTGTACATGGGGTTATAAGTAACGTCGTGATAAATGTTGTCGATCCTGTACCTTCATTGAATTTGTAGGTAGTTATCCACTTGTCTATTCCTTTAAGACCATGCATATGTGTTACCTTATAATGAGTCGGTATTTTTCCTTGTGTCAAATGAGTCAAGATTGTTCCACCTACTTGGATTTCGGATAATATGTCTCACTTCATTCACTCTTTATCTTTCTGTTTATAACATATAATTGCGTATATATACCTTAAATCTTTCTACTATGGTTGTTAGGATGTAAGTTCCGTCGTTTCCTCTGTGTCTGTATTTCTTGTCTGAAAACCTGAGTTACCCTCTTCCGTTCTACTCTACTAACTCTATTATCGTAACTTTACACTTGTAATGGTAACTATTTTATCTACTGGTCACGTTCAAACTACGGACTTCGTGTCGTGGGTTTCACCCACGAGACCCTGTTGGGTCTCCCTATCTCACCCCTCCCTTCTTCCTCCCCCTAAGTCCTACTAACACCCCCCCCCCATGTATACATTTGGACACCCACTAAGTACAACTACATACCGTTTTTAGTAGAGTTATAACATTTCCTTAATAGGAGGTTAATTTTTTTATAAAATTAACTTCCCAAAAACATTTATGTGTGTGTGTGTGTGTGTGTATAGGTAATACAGGAACTGGGTACACGAGTCTTGTACACTCTCATCGTTTCTCTTCTATATTTGTAAATTATAAACTCCTTTTTCTGACTTCCTTTTTTACGATCGTGGGTCCTGTAAACAGTAGTAAACCACATCAATGGTAAATCACAGAGTTTGACAGTCGTCAAAAAGTGTCCTTCGTTGTCGACTCTTTGCGGTTTTAGGTAAACTAAACTTGGAAATTGAAATAGGGTTCTAGTCGAAACATCTCCTCGACAGTCCTAATAAAGAATTTTTCTATCAACATAAATTAACAAAACGAAGTTTACATTTATAGAATAACCTAAAATTTTAATGTTAAAAAACTTTCTAGATACCCTCATACTAATTATTCAATGTAGTGATTTTATTGTCTGATTAGTCATCTTATTATTTTCGAAACTTTGTTCACACATTTAGGAAAGAAAATCACATATTCTTAGATTTCCTTTAATTCTCTTAGTATCCTTTTATGTTCATTCTTGATACTTCACGTATAAAGGAGGGATATATACTAAACGGTTACTGAAACCCAGTATTCACATTCTGAGTAATTTTTGAAGTTCCTTTTCTATACTGGTTGTCGAATCGATGAGTCTTGAAAATCAATTATTGAAGATGAGAAGCAAAAGAATCCTCAGACTTCTCTCAATTCATCTAATGATCTCATACCCGGATAAGTAACTTCTGTTAGACAAACCTCAAACTCTGAGAGTCTATTTCAGTAAAAAGTGTTGTGACACTCCGTCTCAGAATGTGTTACCTTCTCTCATGTGCACACTTAGTAGTAACGGTTGTTTTTGAGCCTCTTCACATGTCGATTATGAGGGGAGAAATTAATTATTTTGTTGACTAAAATATGTTTGGACTGACATAAATTTCTGTATTAGTAAAATAGTACCACTTTTAAAATTTTGGTGTAAAACACTCCGAACCAAGAATTATTTTGTACTCATTGTGGTAAAAAGATACAGTCACTAAGATTAATAAGAGAAGAGAGATACGAATATTCTCCCTATTACTGATTGTGTTTGGGGTCATAGATATAAAACAAGTACCTTTCTGGTAATGTCACATACGTCCAAACTCCGTACACTGATGTTTATTAACTCAAAATTCTAGGAAGAAAAATGTCAACACTTAAGGTTAGAGGTAGTCTCCGGTACTTTTACATAAAAGACGATGACTGAAAGACCCTCCTCGTTAAATAGGGTATCTCTCTAGATTCTTTAAAGATTTGATAGTTGTTTCCCATTCCGAATTTTGTTATTTAAGTAAGGTCTATCACCATAGTGTTTCACACTCTAGTGTGTGGAGAACTAAATGTTACTGTTATCTGTTATCATCATATAATATTTTATATAACCAAAGGTTTATATGAATTTTATATAAGAAATACAAACCTACAAAAAGAAAGTTATTATCAGTATTTTTATACAAAATGTGAAGTTGACCGAATGCCCTTTCCGTATCGGAGATAGTCACTGTTTACCCAATTTATCTTGATAGTGTAGAAGGAAGTCTACGTTTATAAAATCGTTTAAATGAATCTCAGTTCTAAAAAAGGGATTTGTAATACTCCTATTTCCACTGTTACATCACTCTCGAAACCATCTAAGGTTTCGAAAGATCTTTTTATTTTATAACTGAGAACAATAGTTCGTCTAGGACAACGTTTTTCAATAAGATGTCTAAAACTGTTACTCTATCCATGAATCTAATATATCCTAAAAACGACGTTTATTATACATATGTAGAAATTCCTCGAATTCATCTCTCATATAATTAGTATTCCTACCACCAACGGAGTGTCTGGTGTTCATCTCCTCACCCTATTCCGGAGACGTTGTTCGATCTTGAGTCCTGAATCTTATGGTGTGGTTCCGATAAGGACGACAAGATACCTGAGGACAGATATGTAGACGAGACCAGGAGAGGGGAAAGGAATAATGTTTTCCTAAAGAGAGAAGGGGTTCTAGGAGAGACCACCGTGGGTTAGAACCTAGTTAGGGTTAACCCCGACTATTCAAGGAGAAAGTCTAAAATCCTAGATCCTAATCTCAACATTGTACATTTAAGACTATCTAAGTTTGATGACTGCGGTAAGAGTAAATATTGTGTGAAATTGGGAGTGGAATCCTCTGGGGAGACGGTGTACACTTCTCCGGTTGATAGAAAAGTTTTGAGAGGTGGGTATAAATTTCGAAGTTGAATTGTAGACAATCAAGACAAAATATGTAAATTTATTTCACCACCTACAGAGAAGTTCGAACTACATGAAAGTCTAGATCTAAAACTTTTCTAGTCCATCATCATCATTCACAAAGGTATTAGGCATTAACAATATCCATAAAAGAGAAGGATTGGGACACTTTCCCTTCTAGAGAGTCAGTACAGGTTAAGAAACCCTGGGGTACCTGATATGTCAGGTACCTTAGAAGGTCCGGTTTTATAATCTCACCGATCGGAAAGGGAAGAGGTCCCTAGAAAGGTTGGGTCCCTAGTTTGGGTCCAGAGGACGTAACGTCCGTCTAAGAAATGGTTGACTCGGTGTTCCCTTCGGGTTCTTGAAGACTCACCCATTAGATAGGATAGAGGTCGGCTAGAAGGGTTGGGTCCTTAACTTGGCCCTAGAGGACGTAACGTCCGTCTGAAAAATGGTTGACTCGATACTTCCTTCGGGTCAGGGTTGGGATGTTCCTTTGCTTTTTTGGTGTCTTCAATGTATGTACCGTTTTTTAGGAGTTATTTTAAAATTCCTTGTATTAACATTTCATGTAAGGGTTTGACATCTTGAGTCTTGTTGTATGCACCTTTCTGTTTATCCACCAACCTTTTTCTTTCTTTTCAAATTATACTTTATTTTTAAAGGTCATTCTAAAGTTATACGTCAAAATTAATCGAAATCTTCATTCACGATAAAGATTACATGTTTACACATGGATGACTATATTTTTCACATGTATTTACAGATTAATCTTCAATTGAAACAGTCAGACCTAACAATTGGTCAAGTATAGACAAAAAGTATTATCGAGTCGTTTGTTTATATACTATCTTAGTTTAAGGAACTTTATTTTCTTTTTCTCTATTTCAAATTTAAATTAAGATGTCCAAAGACACGTTTTCAAAAGTTCAAATAATTTTCTTAGTGACTTTATTATGTGTATTTATATAACTACTGACAGTAAATCCTTTAAGTATAAACACTCATGGTTTAAACGTACGATAAGTTTCATATTAAAAATAAATTAATTTTAAATCTTTTAAATTTTTAATACGTCATTATACTGATTTTAGGTGGTTGATCTTTTCTACTTTGTCATAACGGTAAAAACCTTCCAAGGAGGTCCTTCTATAACTTTTAATTAATTCCCGTCTTAAAATTTTAGTAATTCAGTAAAATTCGTAAGTAAATCCATTATTCTAAAACTATTTACACTGTAATACGATTGTTTTGACTTTAAATTAAGTCCTTCGTTTTTCTTAATGATAGATGTTTCCGTCAATTCTGATAAGACGTTTTATGGTCTAAATACTTCAGAGAACTAACTCACTCACTTCAACGAGTCAGCACAGGCTGAGAAACGTTGGGGTACCTGACATCGGATGGTCCCTTCGTGGGTACTTCAGAGAATTTTTCGTAGATTTTTTGTCCTCATATTGATTTAAAAAGTAAAGTATTCATACAAAATTAAAAAGGTTAACTTGATATTTATGGTACGTTTATAACATGGGTATTCGTACTTAAAGGATTTGCCGTTATTACTTATAAAATATACTTAATGAAATCACTATGAAAATTAATTACCTCCTCGGTGGGGTGCAGGCTCCGGTCCCCGTCACCGGTCCTCGTTGGTAGACCGCAGGGTCCGGTCCCTGCCACCGTGCCTCCTCGTTGGGGTGCAGGTTCCTCACCACCGACGAGTCCGTGTCCTCCCGGATCTCCTCGGTGGAGTACAACTTCCAGTCCTTCCCGTAAGTGGGTTCCATTCCTCGTCGCCGACGTGAAACGACCTCGTCGGTACTTCTCTATAAAGTACGGGTTCCATTCTCTTGGGTTCATTCTACCATCCACAACGTTCTCCCGTCTGTGTGACTTTGGTATGAGTGTCTTTTGATCAGTTAGATTAGTGTGATCCTTGTGTCGGTACAGATTGAGTTACTTTGATTCGGTATGGTACACCCCGGTGGGTTCTACCCGCCCAGTACCACCTCTCCAGACTGTCTTACGCTAGTTGACCTCTTCCCTTACCGTTTGGTGAAGTCATAAGAATGGTACTTTTGGTGTACTTGTGATACTTTTCCGTTTTACTATCCTATGGTTTTCTCCTTGAGGGGTCCAGTCATCCACGGGTTATACGATGACCTCTAGTCACCTCTTTATTGAGATCTTTATTACTTCCCTACCTCGGTTTCGTTTTTGTTATGGGTGAATACCTACACTGACTACTTTCTTCGTTCCAGGATACGACATTTCTCGTTATAACGTATCCTTGGACCTTACAGTCCAGATACTTAGTTCCGTTTAACCTTCACCAGTTTGTTCTCTACCGTTCTCACTTGCAGCTGTAAGATCCTTAGTCGTTTGATTATACCGGACCTTACCCACTTAACTTGAGTCTACTGGTAATATAGATGATAACGTCCGTCCTCAGGGAATCTTCTTTACCTCATCGGTAGTACCAGTTGTTTTCTCAGGTTTTACGTCATGAACCTACGTTAGTGTTTTTGCTGTCTTACTAGAAACAAGCAGAGGTTCCGTTTGGTAAGTTATAGTGTCATTAGGTTCAGATACGGGGTTTGTCATTACGACTTCTTCGACTTCAACTTACCAAGATACTTCTGGATGTTCTGGAAAATCTTGATTGTGGGGTTTTTCTACAGGAAAAGTAATATCTCCTGACCTTACGTTTTCATCCTTCAGTTTTTTGTGGACGTCATTGTCCGTTTAAACCGGAACCTTAGTCTTTGCTTAGTCTCGTTTCTGATTATCTCAACTTCTTCAACGGTTCTTTACGTGATCAGTATCGTTTGTGGGAGAAGGTTGTTGTGTTCTTTTCTGAGATGTGTACCTGTAGTGGTCTACCAGTTGTGACTTTAGTTTGACTAATATAAGAGACGTATGTTTCTACCTCTTTGAGATATGTCAGTTGTTTTTGTTCTGGTCTTCGACGGACACCGAGTTTAGTACTTGACGAATAATGGTTTAAGTCTGAGTTTAACTTCTTTCACCCCTTTTGGCGATCTGGTAAGTCTATACTGGATTTAGTTTAGGGAATACTAATATGTCACCTTTACTCTTTATCTAAATACCCGGATCTAGACTATCTATCTCACGTACTACTTGATACCTTACTCCAAACACTGTAACATGTCCTCTGTCCCTAGTTCTGGTAGGGGTACCTTTTCTTTACGTTTTTTGGTTTTACCGACAGACCCCTCCGGAATGTTTATCGACACTTTTCTTCTCTTCGTTTTTCGTTTCCTCTTTTCCTTTCTATATTCGTAGACTTACGTCTCAAGGTTTCTTATTGTTCCTCTCTATTCTTTCGGAAGAAGTCGCTAGTTACGTTTCTTTATCTCCTTTTGTTGTCTGACCCTTTCTGATCTCTAGAGAAGTTCTTTTAATCTCTATGGTTCCCTTGTAAAGTACGTTTCTACCCGAGCTATTTCCTGTCTTTACCATACCTGTATTGTCTTTGTCTTCTATAATTCTTCTCTACCGTTCTTATGTGTCTTCTTGACATTTTTTTTCTAGAAGTGTAGGGCCCATTAGTACTGCTACTCTAGTGAGTAGATCTCGGTGTGTATCAGTTATTTCGTCTATATTTACTAAAAGACCTTGTGAGAACGAAAAAGGTATAAGGTCGTCTACAACCGCTAAACTAAAGACCAAGGAGACGGAAAAGATTTTGATCGAACTTGTAGACCTTCAAGTACCAAGTGCATAACGACTTCGGACCGAGACTCTAGTGAGTGTGAGTAGATCTCGGTCTGTAGGACCTTACACTTCAGTTCACCCGTAATCTCTCGTAGTGATGTTTGTTTCGATTACCTCCACTACCTTAAGGTCAACTCGATAAAGTCTGGGATCTTCTACTACGACACTTTCACGACGCGAGTTATACAGTCGTTTAAACCTTTTGAGTCGTCACCGGTGTCCTGACCTTTTCCAGTCAAAAGTAAGGTTAGGGTTTCTTTCCGTTACGGTTTCTTATGAGTTTGATGGTGTGTTAACGTGAGTAGAGTGTGTGATCATTTCATTACAAGTTTTAAGAGGTCCGGTTCGAAGTCGTTATGTACTTGGTACTTGAAAGGCTACAAGTTCGACTACAATCTTTTCCGTCACCCTGGTCTCTAGTTTAACGGTTGTAGGTGACCTAGTAGTTTTTTCGTTCTCTCAAGGTACTTTTGTGGGTAAAGACGAAATAGCTGATACGGTTTCGGAAACTGACACACCCAGTGTTATTTGACACCTTTAAAGACTTTCTCTACCCTTATGGTCTGGTGGAATGGACGGAGAACTCTTTAGACATACGTCCAGTCCTTCGTTGTCAAGCTTGACCTGTACCTTGTTGTCTGACCAAGGTTTATCCTTTTCCTCATACAGTTTTAACATATAACAGCGGGACGAATAAATTGAAGATACGTCTCATGTAGTACTCTTTGTGACCCGATCTCCTTCGTATTCGACCTTAGTTCTGTCGACCCTCTTTATAGTCATCCGAGTCTATACGTCTACTGTCGTGGGAATACCGTCTTTTACTTCTTGATTTCTCAGAGAACTACTTTCACTTTCACGTCTCACTTTTTCAACCGAATTTCGAGTTGTAAGTCTTTTGATTCTAGTACCGTAGACCAGGGTAGTGAAGTACCCTTTATCTACCCCTTTCTCATCTACAGAAATAAAACCCCCCGAAGTTTTAGTGACGTCTACCACTAACGTCGGTACTTTAATTTTCTGTAAATCAGGAACCTTCCTTTCAATACTGGTTGGATCTGTCGTATAATTTTTCGTCTCTGTAATAAAACAGTAGTTTCCAGGTGGATCAGCTCCGATACCAAAAAGGTCACCAGTACATGCCTACACTCTCAACCCGATCTTTCTTTCGACTCATGGCTTCTTAACTACGAAAACTTGACACCACAACCTCTTCTGAGAACTGTCAGGGAACCCGACGTTTCTCTAGGTTGGTCAGGAGGATTTCCTCTAGTCAGGACCCACAAGTAACCTTCCTGACTACAACTTCGACTTTGAGGTTATGAAACCGGTGGACTTTCTGGGACTACGACCCTTTCTAACTCCCGTCCTCCTCTTCCCCTGCTGTCTCCTACTCTACCAACCTACCGTAGTAGTTGAGTTACCTGTACCAAGACCCACCTGAGGCCCTTAACCACTACCTGTCCCTCGGGACCGCACGACACTAAGTATCCCAGTGTTTCTCACCTGTGTTGACTCGCTGACTTGACTTGACTTACGTCTTAATTATCTGATATAACATTTGTATTGAAGATATTACGCGATCCTTTTGTTTTTTAAATACACTGAACAAAGTAACAGTATAAGGAATTGACGTAATAAGACCTTGGTTTGGACGTCATAGAGGTTCCATACGGATGTAGATGAGTTTTACTTAATTTTATATACAAGTATGCTTCTGAAGATGTGTCTATAAGTATCGTTAGAACAAATAGTATGGGTCATTAACCTTTTTACGATTACCTTGTTCTTAATTATATAAGACCATCTGGACGTGTTACTTATAGTTAGACGTTATTTTCCTTACTCGATGATTATTTTCGCTGTTGTACCTATAGAGTGTCTGTGCTTCAGTTCACTTATTAATAAAATTCAGGTTCCACTCCTAAGGTAAATAAACTTTTATATCTTTTACGTTTTAATTATATGTCACGTTCTTAAGTCTAGTCACTAAAGGACTTCACTCACCTTTACCTCTTATGACTGAAACTTTCCTGGGTCCCTTGAAAGACCCTTTTGTCTTGACAGAATGTATAATTCACGGAACCACCATTCTGTCCGTAACTGGATTTGTAGATTTACACACTTGACTAGTATATATTTGATATAGAGTTATTTTTCTCATACCATTTACATCTTGTTTTGTGAGAGGAACTACTGATCTGGACACCAGTTAGGGATTCGAAGATGAGATACGATATCTATCTAAGTCAAGTCAATGAGTCAATACAGGCTGAGAAACGCTGGGGTAATAAGAGTCGTACGGTCCGGAGGGACAGGTAGTGATTGAAGGCCCCAAGTGAGTTTGAGTGCAGGTAGCTCAGTCACTACGGTAGGTCTGTAGAGTAGGAGACAGCAGAGGAAAAGGAGGACGGGAGTTAGGGAGGGTCGTAGTCTCAGAAAAGTTTACTCAGTTGACAAACGTACTCTACCGGTTTCATGACCTCAAAGTCGAAATCGTAGTAAGGAAGGTTTCTTGTGGGTCCCGACTAGAGGAAATCTTACCTGATCAACCTAGAGGAACGTCAGGGTCCCTGAGAGTTCTTAGAAGAGGTTATGATGTCAAGTTTTCGTAGTTAAGAAGCCACGAGTCGAAAGAAGTGTCAGGTTACGAGTGTAGGTATGTACTGGTAACCTTTTTGGTATCGAAACTGATCCGCCTGGAAACAATCGTTTCATTACAGAGACGAAAAGTTATACGATAGATCCAACCAGTATTGAAAGGAAGGTTCTTCATTCACAGAAAATTAAAGTACCGACGACAGTGGTAGACATCACTAAAACATCGGGTTCTTTTATTTCAGTAGGTGACAAAGGTGAGAAAGGGGTGGATAAAGGGTACTTCACTACCCTGTTCTATGGTACTAGGAACAAAAGACTTATAACTCGAAATTCGGTTCAAAAAGTGAAAGGAGAAAGTGAAAGTAGTTCTCCGAAGTGAAAGACGGTATTCCCACCATAGTAGACGTATAGACTCCAATGACTATAAAGAGGGTCGTCAAAACTAAGGTCGAACACTAAGGAGATCGGGTCACAAAGAGTAATACATGAGACGTATATTCAATTTATTCGTCCCACTATTATGTGTCGGAACTGTATGAGGAAAAGGATAAACCTTGGTCAGACAACAAGGTACAGGTCAAGCTTCACAACGAAGGACTAGACGTATGNAAAGTTATACGATAGATCCAACCAGTATTGAAAGGAAGGTTCTTCATTCACAGAAAATTAAAGTACCGACGACAGTGGTAGACATCACTAAAACATCGGGT
The DNA here is from genome assembly GCA_006410555.1 of Capra ibex. Classification (NCBI taxonomy): domain Eukaryota; kingdom Metazoa; phylum Chordata; class Mammalia; order Artiodactyla; family Bovidae; genus Capra; species Capra ibex. The sequence goes on from SJYO01004576.1 coordinate 38,765,956, forward strand.
TCTTTTATTTCAGTAGGTGACAAAGGTGAGAAAGGGGTGGATAAAGGGTACTTCACTACCCTGTTCTATGGTACTAGGAACAAAAGACTTATAACTCGAAATTCGGTTCAAAAAGTGAAAGGAGAAAGTGAAAGTAGTTCTCCGAAGTGAAAGACGGTATTCCCACCATAGTAGACGTATAGACTCCAATGACTATAAAGAGGGTCGTCAAAACTAAGGTCGAACACTAAGGAGATCGGGTCACAAAGAGTACTACATGAGACGTATATTCAATTTATTCGTCCCACTATTATATGTCGGAACTGTATGAGGAAAAGGATAAACCTTGGTCAGACAACAAGGTACAGGTCAAGCTTCACAACGAAGGACTAGACGTATGTCTAAAGAGTTCTCCGTCCGGTCCACCAGACCATAAGGGTAGAGAAAGTCTTAAAATGTGTCAAATAACACTAAGTGTGTCAGTTTCCGAAACCGTATCAGTTATTTCGTCTTTATCTACAAAAAGACCTTGAGAGAACGAAAAAGGTACTAGGTCGCCTACAACCGCTAAACTAGAGACCAGGGTGACGGAAAAGATTTTAGTCGAACTTGTAGACCTTCAACTACCAAGTGTATGACGACTTCGGACCGGACCTCTTAAAACTCGTATAACTAACTGATTCGAACTTTTAGTGTTTCTCAACCTGTACTGACTCGATGACTTAACTTGACTTTGGACCTTTGTAGTAACAATCAGTAGAAAGTAATTCTTACTGTGTGATATCAGGGACCCAAGTATTCTCAGTCTGTATTGAATCCTTGATTCGTTAATCGTTACAAGACTACTTACTTTGTACGAATCGGTCAAGAAATATCGACTTCTCGTTCGAATTGGAGATTGATATTTTCTTTTCAACCAAAGAGTAGTACTTGTATAACACATTTGTCACGACTACTCATGAAAAGTAACAATATATGATGTCTGGTTTCCACCGTTTAACTACCATGTGGATAAAATATACCTGGTGTGTCAGAACCGGATGTGATAGAAATCAAAAAATTAATCAACACTTCTATATTTTGAACCCTCTTGATGGTTTATTAAGATACAAAGAAAGAAACGAATTTATTAAACGAGTAAACCGTATGACTCGAAGTGAGAGTTCACCATAAGTGGTGTGTCGGTGTCAGAGATGACGAGGGATCATAACGGGAGTGTGACTTCGGTTCTTAGTCAACATAATAAGAGTAAAATCGTCATTTGGTCTGTCGATTCATAAAGAATATAGGTTTCGCTACTTTTTCGTTTGTTACTTCAGTTCTCACAAAAACTCTTTACCCTTACGTATGTAAAGAAATATCGTCAAGACAGATTTTACGGTTGGTTCACACAGACACAGTTTCCTTGATTGGCCCGGCGGCATAAGTGCAAACGACAAACTGGTGTGATTGGGAGAATGTCTTTTATATGACCTACCTCAACCGTAATAACCTCAGGTAATAAAGGGAGTACCTGGAACATACACAATCGGTGATCAGTACAGGTTGAGAAAAGTTGAGGTACCTGACATCCGACGGTCCGAGGAGACAGGTACCTTAAGAGGTCCGTTCTTATGACTCACCCAACGGCAGAGGAAGAGGTTTATTGTTGATCATCGATTTTTTAATGTCATATATTAGTTCATGATTTGATCAACTCTTTGTAAATCTTTACACCAAATTTCAATAAAAAAGTCCCTTCTCCTTTGGAATACAATTGATTTTTCAAACCCTTCAAGTAACTCTATCTATACACTTCGAAAAGAGTTCACGTACTATTCATCATTCAACGAAGGCAGTACAGACTAAGAAAGTCTGGGATACCTGCCATCGGGTGGTCCGAGGTGACTGGTACCCTAAGAGGTCTGTTCTTATGACCTCACCCAACGGTACGGGAAGAGGTCCCCTAGAAGGACTCGGTCCCTAGTTTGGGTACAGAGAATAAAAAGGACGTAACCGTTCACCCAAGATATGGTGATCGAGATGGACCTTTACTTATATTGTCTATAACATATACGAAGGTTATACAGATATAGTAGATTCAGAAATTATTTTTAATTGCGAGTAATTTTTTACTTTTTATTACAATCATTATACCATTGTAGGTACTCTTTTAAATATTTTTCTGTGTGTTTGATCATTGAAACCTAGAAACAAATTTTATAATGTACATCTTAACGGTAAACAATGGAGTTCTGTATTATTAACTTTGATTTTTAGACGGTAACAAAACATTTGTTATATAACCATTTTTACATTTATTATAGAGGTAATTGGTAACGAAAGTTACCAATTAGAAAAATACATCAAAACTTATTTAATAAAGTCTTCGGAAGATATTAGTTTCCTCTTCAAAAGTTTCATTTAACACTGTCACTTTTTAGTAAATTGTCCGGGACAAACATGTGAAGTATAATATATTAGATAACTTGAAATATACTTCAGTTGTTTGGGTTACTACATTTCTTTGTCTAAAATAAAAGATTTGACAGTTTGACACTTGATACTCTTAACTGCTCTAAACAAGTAGAATGGTTCTTTTCGATTTTTATAAAATATCCTTTGATACAATTCATACTAAGTAAATAAATCGTAACAATCCGGACCACGTGTGTGCACAAACACACATACACACACACACACACACTTTCAGATAGAGAGATTTTCTGATAGTCAAGACTTTACTATCGTAGAAATGTGACGACTTATGAGAAAATTTACTTGACATTGTCGTCATTGAGAAAGAGACCCTGTTGACGAAACGTTTAACATGTACTTAGCTATGTATTACTCTGTGTTTGTTAAATAGAAACACACTAGGTATTCTTTAAGTTCACGTATTAATCTAATAGATAGTGGACAGTTTTCTTGTTTTATTAATCTCCAACAATGGGTTCTCTATTTCTTTCTTTATCTTATTTATGTCTGGTTTCGTCGTTCCACGACTTTACTAATTCCCCTTTTTGTAAGGAAACCTTTCTAGACCCTTGGTGTTATCATTTTCCCACATTCACTTCAGGGAGTCAGAAAAGACTAATAAACGTTGGGGTACCTGATATATCAGGTACCTCAAGAGGTTCGGTTTTATGACCTCACCCATCGGAAAAGGAAGAGGTCCCATAGAAAGGTTGGGTCCCTAGTTTGGGTCCAACGGACGTAACACCCGTCTAAGAAATGGTCGACTCGGTGTCCCTTCGGGTCATTTTCCCATTGATCCAAAATACAAACTTTGAGATCCCAACTTTAAATGTTGAAAGGATATATCAATACAGATCTTATCTTCGAAGATATATAGAATACAATACAAGATATGTTCAATACATCTCTTCTCTTCAATACATGTCTTTTCTCCATTTTCCGTTTCCTTTTTCCCGTTCTATATGGGTAAACTTACGTCTCAAGGTTTCTTATCTTTCCTCTCTATTGTTTCGGAGGAAGTCACTAGTTACGTTTCTTTATCTCCTTTTGTTATCTTACCCTTTCTGATCTCTAGAGAAGTTCTTTTAAACCCTTATAAAGTACATTTCTACCCGAGTTATTTCCTGTCTTTACCATACCTAGAATGTCTTCGTCTTCTACAATTCTTCTCCACCTGAGATGTTTTTTCTAGAAGTACTGGGTCTATTAGTACTACCACACTAGTGAGTGGATCTCGGGCTGAAGGACCTTACGTTTCAGTTTATCCGGATTCCTTCATAGTGAGACTTGTTTCGATCACCTCCACTACCTTAAGGTCAACTCGATAAAGTTTGGATCTTCTACTACGACAATTTCATGACGTGAGTTATACGGTCGTTTGAACCTTTTGAGTCGTCATCGGTGCCCTGACCTTTTCTAGTCAAAAGTATGGTTTGGGATTGTTTCCGTTACGGTTTCTTACGAGTTTGATGACGTGTTAACGTGAGTAGAGTGTGTGATCATTTCATTACGAGTTTTAAGAGGTTCAGTCCGAAGTTGTTATGTACTTGCCACTTGAAGGTCTACAAGTTCGACCAAAATCTTTTCCGTCTCCTCGGTCTGTAGTCTAACGGTTGTAGACGACCTATTAGCTTTTTCGTTCTCTCAAGGTCTTTTTGTAGACGAACACTAATAACTGATACGGTTTCGGAAACTGACACACCTAGTGTTATTTCACACCTTTTAAGACTTTCTCTACCTTTATGGTCTGATGGACTGGACAGAGGATTCTTTAGACATACGTCCAGTCCTTCCTTGTCAATCTTGATCTGTACCTTGTTATCTGTCAAAGGTTTAACCCTTTCCTCATGCAGTTCCGACATATAACAGTGGAATGAATAAATTGAATATACGTAGTACTCTTTGTGACACGATCTCCTTCGTGTTCGACCTTAGTTCTGAAGACCCTCTTTATAATTATTTGAGTCTATCCGTCTACTATGGTGGGAATACCGTCTTTAGCTTCTTGATTTCTCGGAGAACTACTTTGACTTTTTCCTCTCACTTTTTCAACCGTATTTCAAGTTGTAAGTCTTTAGATTCTAGTACCGTAGACCAGGGTAGTGAAGTACCGTCTATCTACCCCTTTGTCACCTTTGTCACTATCTGAAATAAAACCCCCGAGGTTTTAGTGACGTCTACCACTAACGTCGGTACTTTAATTTTCTACGAATCAGAAACCTTCTTATAAATACTGGTTGTACCTGTCGTATAATTTTTCGTTTCTGTAATGAAATGGTTGTTTCCAGACAGATCAGCTCCGATACCAAAAAGGTCATAGGTACATACCTACACTCTCAACCTGATACTTCTTTCGGTTCGTGAATTCTTAACTACGAAAACTTGACACCACAACCTCTTCTGAGAACTCTCAGGGAACTTAACAATTCTTCTAGGTTGGTCAGGTAGGATTTCCTTTAGACAGGACCCACAAGTAACCTTCCTGACTACAACTTCGACTTTGAGGTTATTAAACCGGTGGACTACGCTTCTTTACTGAGTAAACTTTTCTGGGACTACGACCCTTTCTAACTTCTGTCCTCCTCATCCCCTACTGTCTCCTACTCTATCAACCTACCGTAGTGGCTAAGTTACCTGTACTCAAACTCATTTGAGGCCCTCAACCACTACTTGGCCCTTCGGACCGTACGACGTCAGGTACCCTAGTGTTTCATAGCCTGTGTTGAGTCACTGACTTGACTTGACTTGCATGAGGTCCATCTCTTTATCATAGTTCTTTAAACTCGGATCGTATAGACACAGAATACTTATTTTGAGGAAGTGACTTTTCGTTTCATGTTCAACCTACCGTCTTATCGTCATTCTCTACTAAAAGTTTTACGAATTAGTAGTGTCGTTTTCGTGGTTCATAAGATTTTATAAACGAGATTCCCATGTATTTTTCCGTTTGTAATGTTTCTTTATCCCTTTCACACAAATTAGTATATTGACTAAGTTTTTTAAGTTGTAGTTACTCTAAAGTCTAAATTTACCGGTTGATATACGGGTCTTATTACTAAGTCTTAAGATAGACGTAGTTACTAGTAATAATACTTTAAAGTCTTGAGGTCCGTATTTTTACTTTTATGATTTTGAAGTTTTCTCCTTTTTTTTTAACAAACTGAGGCTCTGATTCCTCCTCTGGTTTAAAGAGTCCTCGTTTTAACTTTTGGTGTTTTTCTATTTATTTATGGAACTGTTAGAATAAGATGTAGGTCGTCTTGATAGGAATTCATTCTCTTGTTTCCATAAAGTCTCTAAATCACCGAATTCATTATTCAAAGGACACGTGAAAAGAGTCCTTTGATTATTCTCCGGGTACTTTGTTTTACTTCTTTACATTTCATAGTTTCGAAAAGTATACAACATTACGGGAATTATATATTTGAGGAAATTTTGTACACATTTGTAAGAAGGGTGATTTTAATGTGGTGACTGTTGTAAAGAACCTTTTAATAGAATTTCCACATTATCACTTTTAAGAAAACGACTTAGACATTGTGGTAGAACTGTGTATTATGTGTTTAACAGACGTTTTATTAAAGGTTACTCGGGGTAAGATTAATCGTCGACGGGTTTCAGTTTACTAAGAAATGTTTTGATGACTCTTCATTTAATGTAATAACACTTAGTGCGTTGGTGAAATATCGTGTCACTATTACAGGTATATAGTCTTTACTGTTGGGTAAAAGGTAGGTGATAATATTTTTCCTTGTCCACTATGTTTCAGTAACTTAAAAGACTCAATTACAGTGTAATATGTTGGTCGAACAGAGAATGAAACAGTCAAAAGGGGTTTACTTTGTTTATTCCGACGGTGACCAAGTATATCTATTATCGGAAGTACGACCAGATATGTAAAGTAACGACTATATAATCCGTGAAGTGTGTGTGTGTGTGTGTGTGTGTGTGTGTGTTTCCTAAAACTAACAGTGATCAATAATTCAAGAAGAGTTAAAAAAAAGGTGTCTTTGACAGAGGTGATAGTCTTTTACTGACGTGTGTCGTGACGGAGTTTTCCAGTAAGGTTTTATTATCAGAAACATAATATACTTCTATTATCTTAGATGGAGTGTTCAACTCTCGAAATTTACTCCGTTACCCTTCGTGACTCGTGGGACAGACCATGTATGGTTCATAAGTTATTTATTACGTAGATAGTCACCGGGAATTTGACCCCTTAACGTACTTTTTTTAGTTCTGAGACGTTTTCTATCTCGTTCTTTGTTCTTTAGTTCTGGCACCCTGAACAGAACTACGATTCTAAACAGGGAACCGTAAATTTGTTCATTCTCCTTAACATATTCTCACTTTAATCTCAATTAGTCTCCGTATTATAAAAGATATCACAAACCCCCTGACTTTTGTTTCCAGTAATCCTCTTCATAGGTCCTCCACACTAAATTTCCGGATTCACGCTCGAAGTAAGACACATAAGTTCTAAAGGTTTTTTAAAAGTGTCCAATAATACACTCTTTCAGGGGGGTATTAAGGCTCTGTGTAACGATACATTTATAGTAAGTGAAGTCGATTAGTGATACTTTAACGTCAATCGTAGGTCAACAATTTTTGGGTAATGAGTTGAATACTTCTACAAAATGTACCTTGAAGGATTGATATTCAAGAAATTGAGAAGTAATACGGACAGAACTAAAAAAAGGTAGATGTGGTCCTTGTGTCACCGTGTACGTGTGGTGGATAAGTAAACGATTTTATTCATGTAGTCTATTAAACTGTATTGTCTGCAGTACTGTTAGACATCTTTGAATGATTACTTTTGGGTCTATAATCCCGGAGTAGGTTCTAGATGACGTAGTCTTAAAGACCATATCTCCCAGGTCCTTACTAGATAATTCAATTATCTGATGAAGATTTCATGTTTGAATTGATTTCTAAAGAATTTGATCTTTTCGTCGTAATCAAATCTTTAGACATCTTTGAATGATTACTTTTGGGTCTAAAGTCCCGGAGTAGGTTCTATATGAGGTAGTCTTAAAGAATCTATCTCCCAGGTCCTTTACTAGATAATTCAATTATGTCATGAAGATTTCAAGATCTCTAAAGAATTTGATCTTTTCGTCGTAAGCAAATCTTTATTCACCTCAGATAAGTATTATCTCTGATATGTTAGTTATGGTTATACGTTGATTGTATGTTAATTAAGAACTTTACACACGTTAGTCCTTTGTACAAACTAAAATGTTTTGTTTCATAGACTCGGAGACTAGTTTCCTTGTACTATCCTCAGTAAGACTGTATTAAAAGTTTGATTTAAGAATAAACAAAGATGGTCATGTAGTTTCTTACAATACCTCAGTCTCTCCTTATTTCTCTTTCTTTTTTATGTTTCCTCTCTTTTAAATGTCCCTTTTCTGTTATCCTCATAAACTTATACACGATCAAATTTTTAGAATTTTGGGTTAATTAAAAATTTTTCAGTTATGAGAGGTATTTTTCACAATTCGGAACTGTGGATTCATTTGAAACTTATGTCGTATACCTCTTTGTTTCCTTAAAGATTTAATTACGATTTAAGAACTCTCTTATGTACATTATCATTTCTATTCTACTTCTGATGTCTTCTCTCCGTTATATATAATTTACTTCTAAGTCCGTTTAATTTTTTCTTCTGTTTCTCCAGAAAGGATGTCGATGGGAGTCGACATTCCAAAAGTGACCCAATACTTTAATTCCTGACTTCACGAATATATAATACTCACACACATATATATATATAAATAATAATAATACTCACATATATATAATACTCACATACGTACATAGATGATTTTAATTGTATAAGTCATTTGATACGTGTCAAGAATAATATCTTAAAAGAAATTACTAAGTGATTATTAGGAAAAAAAAATACAATTCCAACGTTTAATAGAGAGTACATAACGATTTTTAGTCTGTAGTTGTGATTTGATTGACCCAATGTGAGAGTCGTTACCACCTCATTTGAGGATCCCGACTGTGAGAGTTTCTATTGTTGATATTTGAGACCTGTTTTTTCTTTTTAATGTCTTCGTATAACGTTTCGATTCTTTTCATATGTGTAGAACATCCTTTTGACTATACCCTCCTTTTCCCTCACCCCCCCTGATCGAGACTCGGTCAAAGGACGAAAATCTCGAAAATCAACTCTCGTTCGGGACAGTTGTGGTATGTACCCTCGATTTTAGGGTTATGTTTTGGGTAGTAGTAAGATCTTGGTCTCCTTCTTTAACTCTCGTACTGTCGGTGACAAATAAAAAAATTGGTAAATAAAATAATAAAAAATTTTAAAAATAAAATGAAATAAAATGAAATGCTATGACATAACCAAAACGGTATGTAACTGTACTTAGATGGTGCCCACATGTACTCAAGGGTCAGGACTTGGGGGGAGGGTGGAGGGTGGGGTATAGTAGAGAGACCTAGTAGGGGCACGTGGTCGGGGTTCGTAGGACATAGGACATAGCTTGTATCTGACCGCTAAACAAAGAATATACTGTCATATGTACAAAGTCACGGTAAGAGGGTTTAGTAGGGTGGGAGAGGGAGTCTCAGGTTTTCAGGCAAGATATATAGACACAGAGAAAACGACAGAGCGTATGTCCCAATATTAATGGTGGAAAGATTTAAGGTATACATAGACAATATATGACATAACCACAAAAAGAAAGACCGAATGAAGTGAGACATATTAACCGATGACAAATTTTTACTCTCTCCGTCGGTGATACCTCTTGTCACACCTCTAAGGAATTTTTTAACGTTTATCTTGATGGAATACTGGGTCGTTAGGGTGACGACCCGTATGTGTGGCTCCTTTGGTCTTAACTTTCTCTGTGTACATGGGGTTACAAGTAGCGTCGTGACAAATATTATCGGTCCTGTACCTTTGTTGGATCTACAGGTAGTCGTCTACTTACCTATTCTTTCGACACCATGTATATGTGTTACCTCATAATGAGTCGGCAATTTTTCTTAAGTAAACTTAGTCAAGACTACTCTACCTACTTTGACCTCGGCTAATATGTCTCACTTCATTCGGTCTTTCTTTTTGTGGTTATGTCATATGATTGTGTATATATACCTTAAATCCTTCTACCGTTACTGCTGGGACATACGTTCTGTCCCTTTCTCTGTGTCTACACATATTACCTGAAAACCTGAGTCTCCCTCTCCCTCTCTCACCCTACTAAACCCTCTTACTGTAAGATTGTACATATGATAGTACATTCTTAACTAAGCGGTCAGATACAGACTACGTCCTATGTCGTACGAACCTCGACCACGTACCCCTACTGGGTCTCTCTACAATACCCCTCCCTCCACCCTCCCCCCAAGTACAAACCCTTACGTACATTCTTAATTTCTAAAATTTTAAATTTTTTATTTTTTTTCTCTTTTTTTATTTTATTTTATTTTTACTCTCTCCGTTTGACCTTTTCTCAGTCTCCAACCGACGGGTTTCAAGATACATATTTAAAACAGGTAAGAGACCACTTGGAGATTTATTACGTACGTACCCGTCTAGAGTTCATCGATTTCTTTGAGTTGTTTATTGATTGGGTGACAGTCTCAGTCTCGATATCAGACTCTGGTTGGTTTACGCAATGGTGGATCTTCTCTAATTTATCTTAAATTTAATCACCGCTCGATTTGGTACAGGTACCTAGTTTTGTAGGTCATAACAAATCTATAGTCAAGAGAGGTTTGGTTAGAACTCTCAGTTGTTTTAGGGATGTTATAGGGATCGTACGAAAATACGTCTTTAACTGTTTACTATATTAGTAGGGTTCAAGTGACGTCGTAATAAATGTTATATTGATACTATATCTTGACAGATCAGATTAAGGTGACCGTCTATTTAGTTAATTCTACTATATTCCCTTATACATAAATGTACGTGTAAGTATTCGTACTTTTTCTTGACGTTGTTGTACCTACCTGGATCTTCTATAATGGACTTAATTCAGTCTGTCTCTTTCTGTTATGACATACAAAAGTGAATATACACCTTGGATTTTTTGTTTCGTTCGTTTATTTGTATTGTATTGTTTTTCTGAGTGTCTATGTCTCTTGATCAGTGACGGTCTACACCCCCTTCTCCCCTACACGTTTCATCCAATTCTCCCAATTCTCCGTATTTATAGTCAATATTTCATTCATATTTTGTCCTCTATATCAGCTATTATAACATTATCAAAATATAACACACTTTCTATCACTTTCACTTTCAGCGAGTCAGCACAGGTTGACAAACACTGGGGTACCTGATATGTCAGGTACCTTAAGAAATCCGGTCTTATGACCTCACCCAACGGTACGGAAAGAGGTCCCCTAGAAGGGTTAAGTCCCTGACTTGGGTCCAGAGGACGTAATGTCCACTTAAAAAATGGTCGACTCGGTGTGATGTAGTGATTCAGTATTTGAACTTCATTATATTATAACATTTAGTTTATATGAAGTTAATTTTCTTTATTAGGTCTTACTTATAAAGAGGTGTGCCCATTAGAAGATTACTGATTTGGTATGTCTAGTCCCTTAAAGTATTGTGTTCCAGTACTTCTTTTTAAGTAACAAGTCTCATCATACAGTGACTCGTAACACGTGTTCCTTGTTCTACCTTAAATCGGAACAATTGTCGTATTTCGTTACTGACGTTCTGGAATCTTTTCTTCCCCACTTGTGAAGTCCGGTGTTAGTTATCGATGACCGTCGTTTTCCTCGATACTACCTTCAAACCAAGTTTTCTGTTTAACAAGAACATAACTGTCTCAGGAGACGACACTGGTCAGATTTCTTAACTTCCTTCGTTACCCTAACGTTTTAATAATGTTTTTTATTAGTAAATTCCCCTCTTGTAAACGTTTCTAAAAAAACATTTATTTGCCAATGTATTTGTGAACTTTTAGTCCCCGAGGTAAGAGTTGTCCAGTCAATTAAGGTTTTAATATTTAGAGAAAACGAACGACCAAACCTTCTCAGTGTCGTTGTTACTAATGGGGTAAAAAGGAAGGGTTCCTGAGAAAAAAACTGTAAACTAATTTAAAGTATCGTTGAGAGGAGTTTAAAGAATTTGAATTGATAAGTCGTCCTAAAAGGTCTTGGAACATCTACGACTCAATGATTCAAACGTATTACCATTTTAAAACTTCGTAGTCTGAGTAAAAAATTTTGAGGGTAATTCTTCGAGTTTTTATCGTGTCGCTCGAGTCGACCTATGAAACTCTTGTTGGATTTCCTCATTCTACTCATCCCACCATCATTCTCCCTCTACGTTCTACCTCCCCTATATACATACAGATATACAAAAAAAAAAAAATTAAACTTCTGAAGTAACCGAAATAAGTTACTGAAGATACTTAGTTCGTCATAGGGTCAATAATTCGTCTTCCCTCAAGACTCCGCAACACGTTTACCTTCCAAAAATATCCTTCTTTCCTTTCCGTTCCTTCGGTAGTCGTTTCATATAAACCCCGTTTGTGGAAAAAAAATACTCCCCCCTCCCTAATGTTCCCAAAATATATATATATTAGAAAGAGACCCGGTCCCCGTCCTTACCTCTTCCCCATTTTACGTTGTCTAATAGTGGTGTGACGGATGGGGTTTTAAGGTCTGATCAACTAATTCTAACATAAAGACCCCTTCCGAAATTCACCTTAAGACAGTCCATAATATCTCCAAACCATAGTACCCGAAATCGACTAAGTGTAATGACATATCGTCTTTGATTGTTGTAACATTTCCTTAATATACAGTTAATTTTAATTCGTTTTTTTTTTTTGGAGATAATTCATTATACTCTTTGACATGTATCTTGTGATTACAGACCGAGTATCATCCGTGAGGGGAGGAGGGGTAGGTGAAGTGTTTACTCGTAGATATTCAGTATTAAAATGTAAAGTCTGAAACCACTTTGTTAATTGGAAGGTGTGTTTATACCATGCACATTTGGTGTCGTCATGTTGGAGGTTTTCATTGAAGAAAAGAGGACAGTCTTGTGTAGAGAGGGTTTCTGTTCTTCTTTTACTCTTATGTCAAAGAGGTCCAGTCCAAAAAGAGTCGGTACTAGAGGATGAAATAAGTTTTACATGTCCTAGTCCGAATTACATAGAAGAAGGTTACCATTAAACAGACTCTAGTTTTGGAGACCAAAAAATTAGTAATTTTTGTATATTACACGGTCAGTATCAAACGGTGAGACATCATGATAAATATAACTTTCAGAGTATACTATATACGGTTTCAATGGGTGTCTCGTACAGATAAAACGAACATAAAATATCGAGGGTGGAAAAGTTAGATATTTGGGAAAGATGACTTTCACCAAAACTGTCACTGTCTATAGTCCTATTTAAAATTTTTGTTGATTGACTAGAGTCTTAAGTAAAGGGTATAGACAGTGTCTATTGTCTACTGTCTAAGAAACAACTGAAAAAGTGATTTCTCCTTCAAATCTTTGTCATCATTAAAAAAGATTTTTCTTTTGACTTATTCTGACACAGTAGATTGTATGTGTAGAATGAATTCAGTCGTTTATAAATGACGATCTTATTAAATACATGATCATCTTTTTTTTTTTTTCTGAAAGTTTATCCTTTGTGAGACCTAAGTTTAGGACTAATATGGTTACGACTGGCACACTGGATGTCTTTTTGTTTATTTGACTTAGGACAATGGAACAGAGTTTTTAATCTAATTATAGAGTGTACAAATTGAAAGGTCATATAGACCATGGTATAAAACCTAAAGTGAAGTCGTCTTTTGTATGACACGAATCAGCGAGCCAACACAGGTTGAGAAACACTGGGGCACCTGACATCGGACAGTCCGAGAAGACGGGTACCCCTAAGAGGTCCGTTTTTATGGCCTCACCCAACGGTACGGGAAGAGATCCCCTAGAGGGGCTGAGTCCCTAGTTTGGGTCCAGAGGAAGTAACGTCCGTTTAAGAATTAGTAGACTCGGTGGTACAAGTGGATTAAAAAGGGTCTACATTAGTGTGCCAATGAAATTAGAAGTATAGGTGTGACCATTATTACGAGGATATAGAAAAATGTATCTGGTGGACGAAGGTAGACCAAGACTTATCAAGTCTCTTTTAGACAGATTTAATCCGGAATGTAATCGAACGTCGAGTTGTCTGTGCTGTCGTAGGACCATCCATAGGGTGAAATTGGGGTGTATGGGAAGTTGTCTAAGTCGTCTAAAGTTTGACCAGAATGTAGATTAGGAATCAGTTTATGAAGTTCGTTTGTATATAGTAGTTTATGTTGTTTCGGAATTATCGGTGTCCAGGTGGTGGAGTAGACGACACGGGGAAGGGGTTGTTAAGTAACTGGGTCGTGAAACGTCAGTGGACAGGGATCAATCATATTATAATTCTTATAAAGTCATTCCGGAACCTTTTGTCCACTGTAATTTGGACATTTGTAGGTTTCAAGTTCTTTAACAGGACCTTCTTTAATAAAAATTGGTTATGTAACTTATAACAGTTTAACTATCACACTGTTCTTCAAAGAGTGTTTAAAAAGACACTTCATTTAGGTATCTCGATCATCATGGTGTCATGTAACAACGTTTTTTGTTTGTGGTATACTACAGTGTATACATCTTAGATTTTGTCGGTTTGAGTACTGTTGTCTCTGATCTTGTCACCAATGGTCATCGACCCTTTACCCTCTACACCCCTCTACAACCAGTTTCCCATGTTTGAAGGTCAATAAACTACTCATTCAAGACCCTTCGATTACGTATCGTGTCCCTAATTTCAATTATTTTGACATAATATTAGTTTGTCGTATTAAAACACACAGTTAATATGGAGTTCTTTGGACTTTGAAATTTTTTGTTATAACGTAATATATGAACCTTCAATTACTTTCTCATCCAGAAGTCACAAAAGCGGTGGTTTTTTTTTTTCTTTCTTTACCATTAAAACGTTACGATACTACCATTAGTAAAGTGTTATATTCACATAGTATGGTTGTGTGACATATAGAATCTGTATATGTTACAATATAAAGTCAATAGAGTTATTTCGATGTTCTTTAAAATTTTATTTTAATTTAGTTTAATATAAGGAGTGTACTTTGCACCAGATGACCTTCTGAACCAGTGGTGACAGATTGGTATATGGGACCAGAACATGGGGTAATACGAATTGACACGTATATCAGTTACGAATCTAAAAGGATTATGAAAAAGTCGGTACAGTGATGATTGAAAACTGTGTTTCCCTTTTTTTTCTTACTCCCGATGAACTAAAAATTTCGAAAGTCACCTTGTTACGTAGACACTTCTTTTCCTTGTTCCAAATTGATTTGACGAAAGGTGAAGTGTCCCGGTCACCAATCACCATAAGAACCGGAACAGAAACAGAAGGAGTTTTCACGGAGGGGTAACACTTCGATCGTAGACTTTAGATTTCTACTTTTCTCTTCTTCGTACGAAAGACTTGTTGTCTACGCTATTTTATGGGGTTTCGAAAAGAATAACTTGTGTAGAGGTCTCAGATGAACTTCACTAAAGAAAAGTAGAAATCAGGAAAGAATATAGAGATGTACATATCACATTATCGGAAATCATTTGACCAAAAGAAAAGAGTAAAAATCACTTGTTCGTCCTAGTACATCGAAAATTTCTGAAGGGACTCTCTTCGTTACAGAATTGTATTTCATTGTAATCCCTTTACTTCGGTGTGTGTTTTATTGAGAAAGGTGAATAGGACTTGAAAGGAAAGTTGACTCGGTTTCAAGACACCTCTGGACGTCTATGATGTGTCCCTTTACATCTTTTATGAAATTTTCGATACAAAAATCCAGTATGATAAATGACTCAAGAACTCTCAGGGAACCTGACGTTCCTATAGGTTGGTCAGGTAGGATTTCCTCTAGTCAGGACCCATAAGTAACCTTCCCGACTACGACTTCGACTTTGAGGTTATGAAACCGGTGGAGTACACTTCTCAACTGAGTAACCTTTTCTGGGACTACGACTCTCCCTAATCCCCGTCCTCCTCTTCCCCTACTGTCTCCTACTCTACAGACCTATCGTAGTGGCTGAGTTACCTGTACTCAAACTCACTTGAGGCCCTCAACCACTACCTGTCCCTCCGGACCACACTTAGTATCCAACGTTTCCAAACCTGGTTGACTCGTTGACTTGACTTGACTTGTACTGTATCACCAAATACAGGGTACCCATTGAGTTTTAGACTGTCTCTTTGCTCAAATTTAAATGAAGTAGATGAGTCACTGAATTTAGAAAGTGTTCTCTAGTAATCGTTCAAACTTAAGTTTAGGTCGTTGTCCTCGTCATCTATACTGAGAATAAAAACTTTCTTTCTTTATAGGAAATAACAAACGACGTGGCCCGAATCTGTGAACCAGTATAGGTTGAGTAACACTGGGACACTTGACATCGGGTGGTCTCAGGAGGTAGGTACCCCTAAGAGGTCCGTTCTTATGACCTCACCCAACGGTACGGAGAAGGTCCCCTAGAAGGTTTGGGTCCAGAAGACGTAGTGTCGGTTCAAGAAATGGTAGACTCAGTGGTGCCTTCGAAATAACATATCCATAAACATTTGGGTGGAAACAGTGTTATGACTTATATGAAAATTTATTAGTTTTGTCATTTCTTTTTACCTTTTTATTTTTATGTGAACTTGTGATTTCGTTTGAGCTCACAAGGAAATAATACCACTGAAAAACATTCCCTTCAAAAATGTACTATTTAAATAAATTTTCATCTTCATTTGTTTCTTTTATTGGTGAATGTTGTACACCCTTAAATACCTAGTCATAAACCTTACCTTAATTTCCTTCTCGACCTTACATCGGTCTCAGTTCTCTGTTATCTCTTACAGTGGGTAACGCCACGAATGTCCCTGAGACTTTTTCCTTGACCTAGTAATGTCCACTGGTTCAACTTACACTTGGAACTGTGCTTCGAGACGTGAAACATTCAGTCTTCTTTATACTGTGTAGGATCTGTTAATCCGTTATCCAGGTTTCGGACGCAAACTAATTAAATTATCCGGAAAAATGTTGAAACAGACACCGAGACACACTTATAGTTGATTACAAAACAATCATTTTGGTTTAAGTCTATAGAGTTCAACTAACAAAACGCTAGATTCTCGTTGGTTGGAAATATTGTCTATTTTTAAAAATAAGTATAAAGTATAAATATTTTTATTTTTAATATCAGAATTTCGATTTTTTTTCTTGGGTACTCCTAGACATACTCCGTCAGTGTCATGGGGCCTCTCCATTCCTTCTTAACTCTATAAATAATCAAATTTTAGTTGTTGTAGATAAGTAATTCAGTGACAATCTATTGTCGTCTCTTGACTCTTGTCCTCAGTGATGACTGAGGATACATGACTATAAATTGTAAAGGTGGTTAGTGTAAACCTTTACATCCTCTTCTATGTCTGAAGTCGTCTTCCATTCCTTACATTTCATGGATATAACATGGTAAAACTTTCAATATTGTTATTGTTATTATTTTCGGCAATAATGTGAGTGGTAACGGTCACTAGATGATACTCGTTTGAGATATGATTTACAAAATATACTTTATAAGACATATCCGGAACATAGATAGTAATAGAGGTAAAACGTATACTCCTTTGACTTCGTGTTTCTTCAAATCAATAAACGGGATTCAGTGTGTCAGTCATCCACCGTTTCGGTTATAGTAGGTGTGTTCTTGACCAGGGTATGAACAAACTCTGAGTATGTAAACAATTAGGATTCCGAGTACCCGTCTTCGACCCTCCTGCGGTAAGGGGTACGGACTCCCCGCTGCCTGTTCTCCTCAATGGGGTCAGGCTCCAGTCCCCGCCAGTGGTCCTCCTCGATGGGGTGCAGGTTCCAGTCCCCGTCGTCGGCTCTCTTCGATGGGGTACAGGGTCCAATTCCCACCGCCGTCTCTCCTCAATGGGGTGCAGTCTTCTGTCCCCGTCGCCGGCCCTTCTCGATGGGGTGCGGGTTCCGGTTCCCACCGTCGACCCTCCTCGTTGGGGTACAGGTTCCTCACCACCGATGCACCCACGACCTCCTGGATCTCCTCGATAAGGTGTAAGTTCCAGTCTTCCCCGCCGCCACTCCTCTATAGGGAGTAGGTTCCATTCCTCGTCACCGACACGAAACGACCTCGTCGCCACCTCTATGGGGTGCAGGTTCCATTCCCTTTGGGTTCATTCTACCATCCACAACGTTCTCCCGTAGTCTCCCGTCTGTGTGATTGTGGTATGAGTGTCTTTTGATCAGTTAGATTAGTGTTATCCTGGTGTCGGAACAGATTGTTTTACTTTGATTCGGTACGGGACACCCCGGTGGGTTCTGCCCGCCCAGTAACACCTCTCCAGACTGTCTTACACCAGGTGACCTCTTCCCTTACCATTTGATGAAGTCATAAGAACGGAACTCTTGAGGTACTTTTCATTTTACTATCCTATGACTTTCTCCTTGAGGGGTCCAGTCATCCACGGGTTATACGATGACCTCTAGTCACCTCTTTATTGAGGTCTTTCTTACTTCCCTACCTCGGTGTCGTTTTCGTTATGGGTCGACACCTACACTGACCACTATTTTCGTTCCAGGTTACGACATTTCTCGTTGTAACGTATCCTTGGACCTTACAGTCCAGATACTTAGTTCCGTTTAACCTTCACCAGTTTGTTCTCTACCGTTCTCACTTGCAGCTGTAAGATCCTTAGTCACTTGATTTTACCTGACCTTACCCACTTAAATTGAGTCTACTGGTAACATAGATGATGACATCCGTCCTCAGGGAATCTTCTTTACCTCATCGGTAGTACCAGTCGTTCTCTCAGACTTTACGTCATGAACCTACGTCAGAGTTTTTGTTTTCTTACTAGACACAAGCAAAGGTTCCGTTTGGTAAGTTATAGTGTCATTAGGTTCAGATACGGGGTTGGTCATTGCGACTTCTTCGACTTCAACTTGTCAAGACACTTCTAGAACATCTGGAAAATCTTGATTGTGGGGGTTTTCTTTCTACAGGAAAAGTAATATCCCCTTACCTTACGTTTTCATCCTTCAATTCTTTGTGGACCTCATTGTCCGTTTAAACCGGAACCTCATGTCTTACTCCGTCCCGTTTCCGATTATCTCAAAATGGTTCTCTTGGGAGAAGTTTGTTGTGTTCTCTTCTGAGATGTGTACCTGTAGTGGTCTACTAGTTGTGGTTTTAGTCTGACTAATATAAGTAACGTCGGTTTCTACCTCTGCGAGATATGTCAGTCGGTTTTGTTCTGGTCCTCGACGGACACCGAGTCTAGTACTCGAGGGATAACGGTTTAAGTCTGACTTTAACTTCTTTCACCCCTTTTGGTGATCTGGTAAGTCCATACTGGATATAGTTTAGGAAATACTGATATGTCACCTTCACTCTTTATCTAAATTCCCTGATCTAGACTATCTGTCTCACGGACTACTTGATACCTACCTCCAAACACTGTGACATGTCCTCGGTCCCTAGTTCTGATAGGGGTTCTTTTTCTTTACGTTTTTTTTTTTTTTGTTTTTTGTTTTTTTCCGACAGACTCCTCCGAAAACTTTATCGACACTTTTCTTCTCTTTGTTGCTCGTTTCCTCTTTTCCTTTCTATATGGGTAAACTTACGTCTCAAAAAATTTCTTATTGTTCCTCTCTATTCTTTCGGAAAGAGCCACTAGTTACGTTTCTTTATCTCCTTTTGTTCTCTTACCCTTTCTGATCTCTAGAGAAGTTCTTTTAATCTCTATGGTTCCCTTGTAAAGTACGTTTCTACCCGAGTCATTTCCTGTCTTTACAATACCTGGATTCTCTTCGTCTTCTATAATTCTTCTCCACCGTTCTTATGTGTCTTCGTGATATGTTTTTTCTAGAAGTACTGGTTCTATTTGTGCTACCACACAAGTGAGTGTGAGTGGATCTCGGTGTATAGGACCTTACACTTCAGTTCACCCAGAATCCTTCGTGGTGATACTTGTTTCGGTCACCTCCACTACCTTAAGATCAACTCGATAAAGTTTAGGATTTTCTACTACAACACTTTCACGACGTGAGTTATACAGTCGTTTAAACCTTTTGAGTCGTCACCGGTGTCCTGACCTTTTACAGTCAAAAGTAAGGTTAGGGTTTCTTTCCATTACTGTTTCTTAAAGACGAAACATTTCTCTAAGTAAACATGGTTAATATATCTAGGGTATATGTTTACTATACTATACTATTAAAATAAAGAGACAGTGAAGTGAGTCAAATTGTTAGAGATCCAGATAGGTATAGTGACGTTTACCGTAATAAAGAAAGAATACTGATAATAAGTATATATAAATATCTGTGGTGTAAATAAGAAATTAAATATTTGTGGTACTAGGAAAAACAAAAGTTGACGTTAAATAATAAACTAACTATAAAATTTTATTTTTTCACAATTATAACCGGTGGAATAAAAGGTAAAACACTAGACAAGTAAGAAACATAACTAGGTTTAATAAAATTAGACATAATCAAAGAAGATGAACTTCTTGAAGGAAAATGTAATAGTGTACGTTTATACGAATACTATATATAAAAAGGGAAAACAAAATACAGATACAAAAATAAGAATTTCAAGTGAAAGATAAAACCCCCTATTAAAATAATCTTTTTAGTAAGATTAAATTATGAACAAAATAGGTCAAGAAATTTCTACACTATACAAGAAGACTGGATTTATCAAAGGTTTAACTATAGGCGTAGTTTGTTTGGACAGGGTAACAATACCATACATAAAGGAGGACCAATGAAGATCAAAATAGAGAAAAAAAAAAAATTTCACACCCACGTACTTCCTCTATACACAACCAGAGAGATAGTGTATAGTGACTACAGAAATAGTTAGTGACGGACTTAAGACGTCATAATATCATTCCGTACGACAGGTCATTTCATTTAGGAGAGTAAAATGACAAGAAGTCGTCACGGAACCACTATTAACGAACAGAAATATATGTGTTAAATCTCAGTCGGATTCAGTGTGTGTGTGTGAGGGAACATGTGGTGGAGTGGGTGAGTATGTGGTTTCCTTAAAATGAAATAAAGTACCTCAAAGACATAGTAACTTAACTTAATATAGTCCCTTTTCACTGTAGAAAATTTATAACTCAAAAGGTCATGTATTTTTACAATATCATTAGGTAAATAAAGGAATAAAATTTAAAGAGAGTTTAATAAAAGATCAAATGATTTATTTGAAGGACATCCCAAAAGTAAACGTAATGAAAAATTTAAAAGTATAGAAATAAGGATAAATTTATCATAAAAGTTACAGATGAATAAAAACGAAAAACTACACCTTTATTCCCGAAGGGTCCACCGTGATCACCATTTCTTGGACGGACGGTTACGTTCTCTGTATTATCTCCACCCAAGGTAGGGATCTAGTCCTCCTAGGGGACCTCTTCCCTTACCGATGGGAGAGGTCATAAGAACGGACCTCTTAAGGTACCTGTCTCCTCGGTCCGTCTGATGTGTCAGGTATCGCAGCGTCTCTTAGCCTGCAGTGACTTCACTGAATCGCACATGTGTGTATACCTTTACTAAACACAAACAACTGAAACATAGGTCATGTGTACAACTTAAGTAAATAATACAGATTATTGAAGTAATATCTAATAATTTATAAAAGATGTATAAGTTTATATTGAAGAAGGTTGTTTATCCAATTATTTTGGGACCACCGAGTCTACCATTTCTTAGACGGACGCTACACCCTCTTGATTCGAACTAGGGCAACCCTTCTAGGGGACCTCTTCCTTTACCGATGGGAGGGGTCATAAGAACGGACCTCTTAAGGTACCTGTCTCCTCCGAACGTCCTATGTCAGGTAACCCAGTGTTTCCCAGTCTGTACTAACCCGCTGATTGTGAAATGTTACAAGTATATATGTAAAATAAGAGAGAGAGAAAAAAAAAAAGGGGGGTGACACATCCGATCATATAGATCATTTTACAACTTATTTTTGATTCTCTCTTTTTAGGGAAAGGAACAAAGTTTAATGTCCTCCCGTACAAAGTTGTAAAAAATTAAATTAACACGAACAATGGGGATAACATCCATATATAAAAATTTTTAATGAAATCACAGTAGAAAATGACTTTCGTAAGAAATTGAAGAATGAAGGGTTTGATTCAATTTGTGGTAAGATTACAGTGTTCAAGTTAGACCTAATAAAATGACATACTAAATAAAATACGAAAATACGATTTAATGAAATAATAAATAGATTATTATCAAACAAGGAGATCTCATACGTTCAATTCATTTTTGACCTAAAAAGAAGAGACATTACGTAGTAACATTGATGTCCTATATCGAGACACTTCGAAAAAGTCTGTACTTTTGGTTTAGTCAGTGGTATACTTAATAGAAATCACTACTGTCAGTTACGATATGCCTTCTCTTGTTGGTACGTCGACTAGGGACGGAGTTATGACCTGTTACGTACACTATGTTAGTTTAATATAATAATATTTGGTATTTAAAACCTATATTAAACAACACGTCGTTGTCTTATAACTTTGTCTCCTGAAGTTTTACCAATGTTTTGGTTGAAAATATAAAATGAAGGAAATCAGGAGAGTTGTCCACTAAACATTATCGGTGTCAACAGTAGACAATGACAGTAGACGTGTAATAGCGGAGACTTTACTAACGACATTAAAAACACACGGAAAACCTACAGAAAAAACTACCGTACTACGGATGAGTTTCTTCTCTTGATCGACTATCCAATTGATACCAGACTACTTTTTATTAAATTTGTGTATTATATTATTTTCTTTGTGTCTAATTTTTTCTTTTCTATAGGAGTCTAACGTAGTAAAGAGTTAGTCAAACTGACTTTTTACTAGGTGACATGACAGACATCAAGTCGAGAAAGGTAAACTTCTTTATGTTCCAGAAAAATTGTCATTAAAGAAAATCAAATTATATCACTAAGACAGAATAGTTCATAGTAGGAAATGTTGTTCCTGTTGAACCCTTTTATTACATGATTTATGGGGTTAATAAAAATTAAAGTTAATATATGAAGTGGTTTTCTTAACAACAAAATTTTCGTTCTCTAGAATCTCTTACCTATTGTGATATACCTACCTTTTAGTAACTTGGGGTATGTAGAATATAAAGACTTGTCGTTTGTACGTAAGTATAAAAAACGTAATTATTTTTAATTCAATTGTTTAATAGTTCTACGATCATCGTACTAAACCGATGTATTTGTTTTATATAGATGTCTCTTATTAAGTCTCTCTTTATCTCCCATTTTTAAATAACGGTGTGATGTTTTTAAATCCCTAGTAATACGTCAAAATATAAATTAGAAATGTCTTCCTAGTTTAACTTCAGTAACTTTTCATTTCACAGATTTCAATTTTTGTGTATCTATAAATTGTTGACAAGAGGTTTGAAAACGGTAGATATATAGATTTTTATAGTACTTTTCCCCTTTTTTTACGTACTATTAGTATACTTGTCCTTTCATGTTTTTATAGATACCAAAATCCCCCTTTCCATTCATTCACTATGATATAAAAGAATATTTTAACGTTTAGTGGTCATTTAAACACCTGATTTATATTATAACGGATTTATGTATCAAAGAATAGTCGTTCTGTCGTATTATATTAGGACTATAAATTTTTTTGGTCGTATTTTGTTATTCCGGTCCTTACTTACTTATGTTATATAGATAATTAGTACACCCTTTCGTTGGATTGATAAAGACTAATATGTTACCTTTTGAATTTATCCTTTTGTTTTTTACTCAAATTTAGTTCGTCGATTACGAAATGTAATTCCATCGTCAAAAGAGTTCCGACGGTTCTGTAGGAATAAACAGTCGTACATATAGTCCCAAAATATGTAGTCCCACTATCACAATATCTTTTCACTCTCTTTAAACAGACAAGACCTTCTTAAGGACCTAAATCCAGTATTTATACATTGCTAACGTCTAGGTTCATTATTTCAGTGTTGGTACTGTACTCTACTCGTCGACCTCTTTCGGAAACGAGAAGGATAACGACTACCGTTGAAGTCCTACCACCTTCACTAAGATGACATCCTCGGTTCTCAGTCGTCTTTTCCCTGGTATTGTTTTTCGTGTCGTTGACATTTCTGGTTGTAGAGTAAGTCTTTTCACAGGGATGTCCGGTCGAAGTCATGACTCCCCCCACAGTTTTTTCATCACTAACTAAACCAACCTGGATGTTTTCCTGTCTCTATTTTATACTGTGTAGACGGGATGGAGTCAACCTTGAGGTCACTGTGTCGTCCGTCGGTGGTCGACCTGTACCTGGGACACCAAGTACTGGTCTCCTATCAAGTTCTCTGGTGTTTACCGGTGTATCACGAGTATCCAGTAGTGACATTCTTCGTCCGTGAGATACAAAGGTTTATATTCCTGTTTTAAGTAGATACAACGTGTTTGTTCGTTTCTTTATACAGAAAAGACTCAGGTTTCGAATACTCGTAAGATCCTTCTCACCGTCTGTGTATTGTCTAAAGGTTCTTCCTTTTTAATGACTTCTTTTCATGTACCCTCAGACCTCTCAGACCAGACAGGACGAATACTCTTGTTACTACGGGAAAGGGTGGTCTCAATAGTGTCTCTGTTTGTCTTTGTAGTGTTTTTCTTTGTAAACCTCTGACTCTTGGAATCTTTTAGGGTTTTTTATTTAAAGTAGTAAACGATCTATAAAAACTCCAAGGTAGTCACTTTTGTCATGTTAATCCATAAATAGAAAAAACAAAACATTAAGATATTTAATTTCCCTAAATCTCCTTAGTAATTATTATGTATTCTAAAAATAAGAGATAATTACAGATCATAAAATATAGGACCTGAGTTGTGTTGACTTCAGATTACCTCTGATACATACGATTTAAGATTTATATTTTCGTATTCAACGTTAAATTCCCAATCGAACTTTATTTTCACTATACGAATTCTCAATACGTGAAAGCAAAACTTAGAAAAACACACGTCTCGTTTTAGATAGGTAAAAGTCAAGTCAAGTCAACGAGTCAGCACAGGCTGAGAAACGCTGGGGTACTTAGCCGTTCGTGCGGTCCGAAGGGACAGGTACTGGTTGAGGGACTCAAGTGAGTCTGAGTGCAGGAAACTCAGTCACTACGGTAGGTCGGTAGAGTACGAGACAACAGGGGAAGAGGACGGAGGTTAGGGAGGGTCGTAGTCTCAGAAAAGGTTACTCTGTTGTGAAGCGTACTCCACCGGTTTCATGACGTCAAAGTCGAAGTCGTAGTAAGGAAGGTTTCTTTAGGTTCCCGACTAGAGTAAGTTTTACCTGACCAACCTAGAGGAACGTCAGGTTCCCTGAGAGTTCTCAGAAGAGGTTGTGGTGTCAAGTTTTCGTCGTTAAGAAACCGCGAGTCGGAAGAAGTGTCAGGTTGAGAGTGTAGGTATGTACTGATGACCTTTTAGGCATCGGAACTGATCTGCCTGAAATCAGCCGTTTCATTACAGAGACGAAAACTTATACGATAGATCCAACCAGTATTGAAAAGAAGGTTCCACATTCGCAGAAAATTAAAGTACAGACGTCAGTGGTAGACGTCACTAAAACCTCGGGGGGTTTTTTATTTCAGACTGTGACAAAGGTGACAAAGACGTAGATAAAGGGTACCTCACTACCCTTGTCTACGGTACTAGAAGCAAAAGACTTACAACTCGAAATTCGGTTAAAAAAGTGAAAAGAGAAAATGAAAGTAGTTCTCCGAAAAATCAAGAAGAAGCGAAAGACGGTATTCCCACCACAGTAGACGTATAGACTCCAATAACTATAGAGAGGGTCGTTAGAACTAAGGTCGAACACAAAGAAGGTCAGGTCGTAAAGAGTACTACAGGAGACGTATAGTCAATTTATTCGTCCCACTGTTATATGTCGGAACTGCATGAGGAAAAGGATAAACCTTGATCAGACAGATAGGTAAAACGAATATAATTTTTTTTATAGACTTCATTTTTATAAACGTAGGGACACCATTCCGTGGTGGTTTAAGACATTACGTAAAAAGTCCTTAAAGGGTTGAGAAGGTAACCTTGAAAGAGTTCTTATTTCGTACGGAAGGAAGGTATAAGACGTTATTACCGAGAATGAAGAACACACGTGTGAAATAGACTCCGGTAAGACTGACGGATATAGATGATTTTATTCGTTGTAGCGGTAGTCCGTAATATTTCGTCCTTAAAAATAAATAGAAAATGTTCCTACGTCGAATACAAACTGTCACAAGAACTGAATAACCAATAAATTAATTATTACTGTTTGAACTTCCTTAATGTAACTAATATACTAAAGACTTTACGACGGACCATATAGATAAAAGTTTATAGAATACTACACAGTCCCCAGTCAAAGTAAATTTTTAATAGTACGATTATTATATAGATTGTACGTCGTGTATTTTTAATTTTGACTTTTCGTATTTAATAAATTTTATACCGATTATGTGTCAAGAGTTTTCATATTTTCAGTCTCTTATATATATAACATCGATCATCCATCCACTCGTTCATATCGAATCACTCATCAATCACTCTGGATGTCTGTGAGTTTCAAGAGGACATATGAACCTTTTATATTCTTAAAATTTTCTTTCCACTAATCATTTGACATCGAAATTTATTATAGATCCTTTAACCTTTTGTGTTAAATGAAACACGATGAGAACACAATCATTCGATGAACGTTATCGTACAATAACTTAACACAATAACAGAACAATATAACTATAATATCTACTTCTTGGATCCCGAGTTTCCAAATGTACTAATTTGATTCCTTTTTTTTTTTACCACAAGAGAAACTGAAGGTCCTAAACACTCGTAACACTCTTCCCATTGTCCAGGTTTCGATAAAGGTTTTCCTTTCTTAACGGTCCCTTTCTTATGTACCCTCACATCCCCAGTTCTGGGTGACAACAATAATCTTAATACCACGATAAAGGGTAATTTTATTAGTATATGGATTGATTTTTGTTGGGTTTATCTTCGGTGACTTCTGTCACTTGTAGTCGTTTCGGGTCCTCTTCTTTAAGTAAGTTTAATCAATCTACAATAAGACCATATAAAGAAAAACAAAAAACAAAAAGTACGACAAGACAAAAACAAAAGATAAAAACACAAAAGAGACATCTTTTTCTTCTAAATCGTAAACGAAAGAAAGGAGGTAGGGGTTGTAAAGAAAAGAAGTCACGATTTATTTAATATTAAAGATTAACATGATCAGGTCCTTACACTATCAATTTATTAGTTGTATATGGTCCTTATTCTTAGTACCATTCTGTTTCAAAAACGTACAATAAGAGTTGTCACTCGTTTAATTCTTTTCGTTGATGAGACACACGACAGAGATTTAATAGATATGATATAGACAAAGAACATTTACAAATTCACGAATAATAATTCCCTTTATTATAATTAGAAGATTATAACAATGAAACTTGAGTTCAGAGATAATGAACCTTTTTAACTTTACTAATTTTCCTACATACTATTATAAGGTATAGTCAAACAATAACCAGTATAGTGGTAGAGATACGATAGATGAAGTCAATCCATATATATAAATTATAATTAATCGTCCAATTTAGTACATTCATTAAATTTTAGTCATAACTTGATTTTTAATAACGTAATAAAATTTAAATCTTCGTAAATAAAAAAGAATTTTTATCTACAAGGAACTTAAGGAGTCTTGAACGTTGACATACTTGATCTAACGAAATATAAATAAAGTCAAGTCAACGAGTCCGTACAGACTAAGAAACGTTGGGGTACCTGACATCGTGCGGTCCGAAGGGACGGGTAGTGGTTAAGAACCTCGAACGAGTTTGAGTACAGGTAACTCAATCACTACGGTAGGTTGGTTGAGTAGGAGACACCAGGGGAAGAGGAAGACCGAAGTCAGAAAGGGTCGAAGTCTCAGAAAATATTATTCAATTAAGAAACGTAGACCACCGGTTTCATAACTTTGAAGTCGAAGTCGTAGTCAGGAACAGAATATAATCATATTAGGGAAGAACCAGTCCCCACCGTCGGCCCTCTTCGATGGGGTCCAGCTTCCGGTCCCCGCCGTCGGTCCTCCTTGTTGGGGTGCAGGTTTCTCACCATCGACCCGCCCGTGTCCTCCCGGATCTCCTCGATAAGGTGCAAGTTCCAGTCCTCCCCATCGTCACTCCTCTATGGGGAGCAGGTTCCATTCCCCGTCGCCGACGCGAAACCACCTCGTCGTCACTTCTCTATAGGGTGCATGTTCCATCCTCTTTGGGTTCATTCTACCATCCACAACGTTCTCCCGTCTGTGTGACTTTGGTATGAGTGTCTTTTGATCAGTCATATTAGTGTGATCCTGGTGTCAGAACAGATTGAGTTACTTTTATTCGGTACGGTAACCTCGGTGGGTTCTGTCCACCCAGTACCACCTCTCCTGACTGTCTTACACCAGGTGACTTCTTCCCTTACTGTTTGGTGAAGTCATAAGAACGGAACTCTTGGTGTATTTGTCATACTTTTCCGTTTTACTGTCCTATGACTTACTCCTTGAGGGGTCCAGTCATCCACGGGTTATACGATGACCTCTAGTCACCTCTTTATTGAGGTCTTTCTTACTTCCCTACTTCGGTTTCGTTTTTGTTATGGGTGAACACCTACACCGACCACTATCTTCTTTCCAGGCTACGACATTTCTCGTTATAACGTATCCTTGGATCTTACAGTCCAGATACTTATTTCCGTTTAACCTTCACCAGTTTGTCCTCTACCGTTCTCACTTGTAACTGTATGATCCTTAGTCACTTGATTTACCTGACCTTACCCACTTAAATTGAGTCTAATGGTAACATAGATGATGACGCCCGTCCTCAGGGAATCTTCTTTACCTCATCGGTAGTACCAGTCGTTTTCTAGACTTTACCTCATGAACCTACGTTAGAGTTTTTGCTGTCTTACTAGACACAAGTAAAGGTTCCGTTTGGTAAGTTATAGTGTCATTAGGTTCAGATACGGGGTTGATCATTGTGACTTCTTCGACTTCAAGTTACCAAGATACTTCTAGAACCTCTGGAAAATCTTGATTGTGGGTTTTTTATTTTTTCTACAGGAAAAGTAATATCCCCTGACCTTACGTTTTCATCCTTCAGTTTTTTGTGGACGTCATTGTCCGTTTAAACCGGAACCTTATGTCTTACTTCGTGTCTTTCTGATTATCTCAAAATGGTTCTCTTGGGTGCCCAGTATCGCTTGTGGGAGAAGCTTGTTGTGTTCTCTTCTGAGATGTGTACCTGTAGTGGTCTACTAGTTGTGGTTTTAGTCTAACTAATGTAAGAAACGTCGGTTTCTACCTCTTCGTGATATGTCAGTTGTTTTTGTTCTGGTCCTAAACTGACATCGAGTCTAGTACTTGAGGAATAACGGTTTAAGTTTGACTTTAACTTCTTTCACCCCTTTTGCTGATCTGGTAAGTCCATACTGGATTTTGTTTAGGGTATACTAATATGTCGCCTTCACTCTTTATCTAAATTCCCTGATCTAGACTATCCATCTCACGGACTACTAGATACCTACCTCCAAGCACTGTGACCTGTCCTCTGTCCCTAGTTCTGGTAGGGGTACCTTTTCTTTACGTTTTTTGGTTTTACCGACAGACTCCTCCTCGTGTTTCGTTTCCTCTTTTCCTTTCTATTTTCGTAGATTTACGTCTCAAGGTTTCTTATCGGTTTTCTCTATTCTTTCGGAAGGAGTCACTAGTTACGTTCCTTTATCTCCTTTTGTTCTCTTACCCTTTCTGATCTGTCGAGAAGTTCTTTTAATCTCTATGGTTCCCTTGTAAAGTACGTTTCTACCCGAGCTATTTCCTGTCTTTACCATACCTAGATTCTCTTCGTCTTCTATAATTCTTTTCTACCGTTTTGATGCGTCTTCTTGACATGTTTTTTCTAGAAGTTCTTGGTCTATTAGTACTACCACACTAGTGAGTGACTCTCGGTCTGTAGGACCTTACACTTCAGTTCACCCGGAATCTTTCGTACCGATTCTTGTTTCGATCACCTCCACTACCTTAAGGTCATCTCGATAAAGTTTAGGACCTTCTACTACGACACTTTCACGACGTGAGTTATATGATCGTTTAAACCTTTTGAGTCGTCGCCGGTGTCCTGACCTTTTCCAGTCAAAAGTAAGGTTAGGGTTTCTTTCCGTTACGGTTTCTTACGAGTTTGATGGTGTGTTAACGTGAGCAGAGTGTACGATCATTATATTACGAGTTTTAAAAGGTTCGATCCGAAGTCGTTATGCACTTGGTACTTGAAGGTCTACAAGTTCGACCAAAATCTTTTCCGTTTCCTTGGTCTCTGGTTTAATAATTGTAGGTAACCTAGTAGTTTTTTCGTTCTCTCAAGGTCTTTTTGTAGGTACAGACTAAATAACTGATACTGTTTCGGAAACTGATACACGCAGTGTTGTTTGACAACTTTTAAGACTTGCTCTACCCTTATGGTCTGGTGGACTGGACGAAGAACTCTTTGACACACGTCCAGTCCTTCGTTGTCAATCTTGACCTGTACCTTGTTGTCTGACCAAGGTTTATCCTTTTCCTCATGCAGTTCCGACATATAACAGTGGGACGAATAAATTGAATATACGGTTAATGTAGTGTTCTTTGCGGCCCGACCGTCTTCGTGTTCGACCTTAGTTCTGAAGGCCCTCTTTATAGTTATTGGAGTCTATACGTCTACTGTGGTGGGAATACCGTCTTTCACTTTTCCTTGATTTTTGGAGAACTACTTTCACTTTCTCCTTTCACTTTTTCAACCGAATTTCGAGTTGTAAGTCTTTTACTTCTAGTACCGTAGATCAGTGTATTGAAGTACCCTTTATCTACCTCTTTGTCACCGTCTGAAAAAAAAAACCCCCCCCCCGAGGTTTTAGTGACGTCTACCACTGACGTCGGTACTTTAATTTTCTACAAATGAGGAATCTTCTTTTCAATACTGGTTGGATCTACCATATAAGTTTTCGTCACTGTAATGAAACGGATGATTACAGGTAGATCAGTCCCGATACCAAAAAGGTCACCAGTACATACCTACACTCGTAACCTGACACTTCTTTCGACCCGTGACTTCTTAAATACGAAAACTTGACACCACAACCTCTTCTGAGAACTCTCAGGGAACCTGACGTTCCTCCAGGTTGGTCAGGTAAGACTTCCTCTAGTCGGGACCCTAAAGAAACCTTCCTTACTCCGATTTCGACTTTGAGGTTATGAAACCGGTGGAGTACGCTTCTCAACAGAGTAACCTTTTCTGAGACTACGACCCTCCCTAACCTCCGACCTCCTCTTCCCCTGAAGTGTCGTACTCTACCGACCTACCGTAGTGACTGGGCTACCTGCACTCAGACTCACTTGAGGTCCTCAACCACTACCTGTCCCTCCGGACCGCACGACACTAAGTACCCCAACGTTTCTCAGCCTGTGCTGACTCGCTGAATTGACTTGACTTCCGAGTACTCATAATGAACGACCCACATATTGGATTCCGAACAACAAGTTAGCTGTAGTGGGAACGAAGAAGTATGACTTTTATTCCTGTCACGAAGCACTAGTGATTTGAGAAGGTCAAGGGTTTGAAAAGTATAACTCTTTTTTTTTTTTTTTTTTCTTCTTCTTCTTCTTCTTCTTTTTCCTTGAATGACTTTTCGGAATACGTTCGTTATTAAATGTTTAAGTTTCCTCCTTAGAACGACCCGTGACATCTAAATATTGCTAGTTCTTCCATTTAATAACGGGTTTCAATCTTACAAGAATATAGTTATAAATTAATAAACTTCATTTATATTTTCTTTTAAGAGGGAGAAGTATAGATTCCGGTGATTTACTTAATTTAATAAAAATTCCGTCACGTACTCTTTAATTAGTTTGTAAAATTTTCCTTCATATAAGAAGTCTTAGATTCGTAAACAGTTTGTTTGGTCCGTTGCAAGGTCCTTGAAATCCACAGAAGTACTCCTTTAATTGTACAAAAAATTCCGGTCGAGTAAAAGTATATGAACATTCGGAGAAGAGACCAGAAGGATATCAATCAACGACTACTGTTTCATTATCGTAGTTCATGAGTAGGAGAATCGAGTTTCATAGAGTTTATTAGATAAAATGGTTTTTATTTTAACAGAAGGATGAGTTGTTATATAAAGACATGGAATGTCATTTTGGAATGTCTCCCTTTTTGTTGGAATAGGTATATATATCGACACGGATATTGATAAGAGTGTTGAGTGCTAAAGTCGTAGTCATTGTGTACTACGACATATTTTATCTATCGATTCTCTCGAGTCGAGTCACGAGACACTACTGGATCTCCTCACCCTGTCCTCTACCCTCTCCGAGTTCTCCCTCCTCTACATACGGATGTATATTGATTAAGTACAACAATATGTCGTCTTTATATTGTGACATTTCGTTAATATGAGGTTAAATTTTTCTATGTAAAATATTTCNAGGGGTACGTGGTCGGGGTTCGTTCGACGTGGGATGCAGTCTGTACCTGACCGCTAAGTTAAGAATGTACTGTCATATGTACAATATTAAGGGTAAGAGGGTTTAGTAGGGTGGGAGAGGGAGAGGGAGACTCAGGTTTTCAGACCATATGTGAGAGTCTGTATTTTGTGAGAGTCTATATGAGGTTAAATTTTTCTATGTAAAATATTTCCCTTTTTTATGCTACACTTAAAACCGATATTTCTTACTACGGTAGACTGGAAAGATTTATGTTGACTAACAGGTGACTATAGATTTTCCGACTACATCACCGAATAATTATCTAAGAGGGTCCCTTCATTGACAAAAGGAATCTAATCTGTCAGTCATCTCTTGGGTAGACACAATAATCGAGACACTATATCATAGAAACAATTACAGAATAGTGTGGTCTTGTCCTCATTAGTTTCATTAGGAAACAGTCCACGAAGATTCCTGGAGACCTGAATTCCTTTTTGTAAGTCAAAATGACCGTATAGTTAATAGTACTATGGTCATTTTTTAAACTTTACCAAGTTTCTTTACTGAAAATTTTCGGGGAACAAGGTTTAATTTTTAAGTTTCCGTTAAAAATTATTTGAGAACCGATAAATAATATTATTCTTACAATAGGAGATAACAAACGAGTATAACAAGAAAGTACTAAAGAGGTACCGTTATGTTACCACAGTCATAAGTTTTTATCCTTATATTCTTCGTTTAAGAGACTTTATTTAAAGTCAGACCATAGAAAAACATTGTCCGTTAAATCAGTAGGGGAGTACGGAAAACATTTGTACTTCTTTATGTACACAGAACATAAGTACGATCTTTGATGTAACGTTGTTGTAGACGAAGGGAGAGAGAAATTACATATAATATTTTTCAGGTCGAAAAGACCCGTTTTTTTTTTTTTTTTTTAGGAAAGGTGGTAGACCTAACTCAATAAAGTTATTAGTAATTTTTACGTACATTTTCAAGATGGTAGAAGTTTACGTTCCAGATTCAAACTAAACGTACTTTTTAAAAAGTCGTATATTTTACTACCCAGAGTACCTTACAGTCATTTGTAAGTGGGTTTTAAAAATTTAACGGGGATCAATTCTTAGTGACCAACACACCTATTCAAATCATAAAACTGTTTTCTGTAGAATAGGTTGTATAATTATCCTTGTCTTGAGATAGAAAGGTATTTCTACATGTTTGTCTTTTTTTATATAAAGGAAATAACTAGAACTTTTTTTGATACATCCTAAATTAATTTTATTAAAGGAAATTTTGAGAAAATACTACCTTGACTTATCTACCATCCTGATTTCCTTTTTTTCTCCCCCTTAGTCCTACCTTGGACGTGGGGACCTTCCCTCGATACTTTCTCCTTTACAACGGAGTATGGTCTTTGGAGGAAGGGGACGACCCTCAGTCGACTCTGTATGTCCCTCTCAGTTCCGGGTATCTCCTCACTTCGTCGACCGGACACCGTCCACCTCGTCCCTATCTGGTCGTATCTGCGAGGAACAGTGTAACCACGTGAAAGGTGCGTCGGGTTCTCCGGGTAGACGACTATACACGTCTACCTGTCTGACAGGTGAGTCTGAAGTCACCTGTCTGGACCTCGATCCTGAGTCAAACCGACAAGTCTCTGTCGGACTCTCCGAACCTGACACCACAGGTCTTGTGTCGGATGCAGGTGTCATCCTCGCGGTTACAGTTGTTCGTGTCCTTCCCTCCCCGCACCGGATCGGAATCGTCAGTATAAGGTGGGACCAATGTCGACCGAACTGAGGTGGTGATTCTCGAGATTCTCAGTTCACGGTCGACCATCGGGGGCTTTACCTCCACCCCGACTTTAGACTGGACTCATAGTCGTTAGGGTGTCGTCCGTATCCCGTGTCGAAGTCATCCATTTAAGGTCGTGGAGAAACTCACGTCGTGAACTCCCTGTAGGTTCGGTTGAAGACCACAAGGGTGTCGATTCCGTTCAGGTCGTCCGAACCAAACACGACTACGGCCCACCGTTCACTATAATGTCTCGTACGTACGACCACTTGTCCTAATGTCTCACGGAGGAAAGGGTCGTCTTCCTGAGAGGTGGGTAGATGAAGTGTAGTGACAAACCTTGGTTTACACTCCCGAAGATAAAGTGGTTGGCCGTTCGTCTAGGACGGGGGTTCTGTCGATACTACTGGTACCTCGTTTCTCCTCCGGGGGAGGTTGCAAGTCACGTCCGAGACTAGTGGTCGTTGTGGGTAGTGTCAGGGATAGTTCATCAATTCCCAGTCGTGTGTAACTCCTTTCTGCTCCGTAAGTGTGGGTCTTGTTTGGAGTGTGGTTCTTGTAGTCTGAGTGCGTCCGTTGGACTCCTACGAGGTTGGATTTTTGTCGGTAAGTTCTTATGTGATCTGTTGACAAAGAGGATTTAAGTATTTGAGTCTGGTGTGGTGAAATTTGTATGGTTTCGTTTTTCTCCTTTGTTGGTTATGGTTCGGGTTAAAATTTTATTTACAAATAGAAATAAGGGAAATTGGACGCATGATGATTATGGACGAGAATGAGACAATGAGGTGTTCTTATGGAAGTTTAACCAGAAACCGACAGTTTTAAAACGAGTCACACTCAGGAAACCCGAAGGGATGGAAGGTACAGTATACGAGGTGTCAATGTAGAAAAAAAGGGAAAGGGTGTTTCGAGGGGAGAGAGGGGAGCACACCTGGATTTCACCTACAATCCTTTCGTTGGACAAACGTTATTTCGTGGACTCGTTTCCTAAAAAATAGACTATAGATGGTGAGTGGGCCAGGAGTGTAGAAGGACTTGTTTACATACAAAATTAGGATTACTAAAATTTTAATGTCTTCAGTTCTGTTTTCTATAAACCCTTCTCTAAAGAAATTTTTCAAGACCAAATTACTAAAAAGTTCGTAGAAAAAAAATTCGAGTTCCTGTAAAAGAAGTTTGTTTTGTGTGTCTTAAGGTAACGTATTTTGTAATTTTTTTTTTTTCGTATTGAAGAACAACGTCATTACCGTCGTCCTGTATTTCTGGTCACGATATTAAACGAGAGAGTGTGTCTTATCGGAATCTGTACGTAGGAGTCTTAGAAATTCCCAACGACAACTTTAGTCGAAACTTTTACTGACTTCCAAGTAAGATTGGAAAGAGACGATAGAGACTCGGAATTAATCCTTCCTCTTTCTCTTCGTCTTGAAATCGATGAAGGAAGGTAGTATATTCTGTTTCGGGCATTGATAACCCCATGTTTATCAATACGGTAAGAGTGGGTGGTTCTTACGGGATGGATATCAGATGAGAAGAGAATCTTCTTCCTGAGTGTCCTTTTGGTGATGATGGTGGGAAAAGGAAGGTCATGTTCTTGAAAAAGATTTGAGACTACGGACGACGACGACGACGATTCAGTGAAGTCAGCACAGGCTGAGACACGCTGGGGTATCTGTCGTCGGGTGGTCCGAGGGGGCAGGGACCCTAAGAGGTCCGTTCTTGTCACCTCACCCAACGGTAAAGGAAGAGGTTACGTACTATCACTTTTCACTTTCACTTCAGTGAGTCAGCACAGGCTGAGAACCGCTGGGGCACCTGACGTCGGATGGTCCGAGGAGGCAGGTACCCTAAAAGGTCCGTTCTCATGACCTCACCCCACGGTGACGGAAGAGGTTTGAGACTACTGACCTTCTCGGGTTAAGTTAGTGTCTGGATGGTGTAATTTTTCCTGTTTACGGTGTTCAAAACTCCTTGTGGTGTGAGAAAATTTACTTTACAGGATTCTTAGATCTAGATAGTACGTATTAGTTTTTCAAACACCTTACCATCTTATTTAATATAAAATTTATTTACATAATTAATATAAACTTTGAGGATGAGACTTTAGTAGAAGGTAAAAATAAAGACACTATATTTCCTAAGTAAATACAATTTATCGAAAGGACATACTAATCAAAGTTTATATATTTGTTTTTAGTGTACATCTGTTTAAATTAGTTATTCCGTTAAAGTCCTACTAACCATTTAAAAATGGATGGGTTTTGACGGTCTTTCGTTACCATAAGAGTCAAGTCAACGAGTCAACACAGGTTGAGAAACGCTGGGGTACCTGACGTCGTACGGTCCGGAGGGCCAGGTAGTGGTTGAGGGTCACAAGTGAGTTTGAGTACAGTAACCCAACCACTTCGGTAGGTTGGTAGAGTAGGAGACAGTAGGGGAAGAGGAGGACGGAAGTTAGAAAAGGTCGTAGTCCCTGAAAAGGTTAATCAGAAACGTAGTCCACCGGTTTCATAACCTCAAAGTCGAAGTCGTAGTCAGGAAGGTTACTTATAAGTCCTGACTAAAGGAAATCCTACGTGACCAACCTAGAGGAACGTCAGGTTCCCTGAGAGTTCTCAGAAGAAGTTGTGGTGTCAAGTTTGCGTAGTTAAGAAGTCACGAGTCGAAAGAAATATCAGGTTGAGAGTGTAGGTATGTAGTGACGACCTTTTTGGTATCTAAACTGATCTACGTGAAAACAGTCGTTTCAGTTCAGAGACGAAAAATTATACGACAGATCCAACCAGTATCGAAAAGAAGATTCCTCGTTCACAGAGAATTAAAGTACCGACGTCAGTGGTAGACGTTACTAAAACCTCGGTTTTTCATTTCAGATAGTGACAAAGATGACAAAGGGGTAGATAAACGGTACTTCACTACCTGGTCTACGGTACTAGAATCAGAAGACTTACGATTCAAAATTCGGTTGAAAAAGTGAGAGGAGAAAGTGGAAGTAGTCAAGTACAGTCAAGCCAAGTGAGTGAGTCAGCACAGGCTGTGAAACACTGTTTCTCAGTGGTTAGTTCTTCGAGTAATAAAGAAGAAGTACAAGACGGTATTCCCACCACAGTAGATGAATAGACTCCAATAACTATAAAGAGGGTCGTTAGAAATAAGGTCGAACACGAAGTAGGTCGGGTTGCAAAGAGTACTATATGAGGTGTATATTTAACTTACTCCCACTGTTATATGTCGGAACTGTATGAGGAAAGGCATAAACCTTCGTCAGACAACAAGATACAGGTTAAGATTGACAACGAAGGACTGAACGTGTGTCCAAAAAGTTCTCCTTCCAGTCCAGCAGTTCAACTCACGATAAACTTTGTAACATGAAAAAGTCGAAAAGTTTTCAAAATAATTAAACGCAAAGTCCTCAACGAAACCTTTTACTGTATAATATAAAATTTAACGAATATTCTAAGTTTATATTATATATTGAAGGAGTGAGGACTAATTTTGATAATGAACGTTTCGTTTCTCATGGTATAAGGTTGGTAACGAAAGATGATGAGACAGTGAAAGATTATTCTTCAAACCTACATTAAAAGTTACCTTCCTTTCGTTTTTCCGTTCTGAAAGTTTTCTTTTAGTTTTATTAAGTCGTTAATTTTTCTTTCGACATGTGAAATTTTCTGAAGGTACGGAAATTTTTATCCTGTATATATGGAGGTTTAAACATATTTATCTTTTTATTAAACATACGATCTTTAGTAAACTAAAATCTCTCAAAGTCTAACAATGGGATGGTAAATCATCGAAGGGATTCAGACAGGATGACGATACAAATTACCTCCTTCGGTCTATAATCATCTCAATTACCATGGTACTGTCGGAGGTTATTTGTCTTCGTATAAGATCTAATCGTTTGTAAACGAAAATTAAATACCTATATATCTTGATAGATCATTTTATTGGTCAAAAAATACAATAATATTTTATTATAAAATATAAAAGAATACACAGTGAAGAACCAGAAAACCGATTCTAGTTCACATATAAATTCAACCGGTTTTTTTTCTTTTCGGAACAAACACTAAATAGAATCAGGGTGTGGGGATAGAACGAAGAGGAAGAAAGAGGGGTAACTATTGGTGATCAAACGAGAGATATAAACACTCAGTCAAACAAATATGTAAACCAATGTATGTATGTGTGTGTGTGTGTGTGTGAACAAAATAAAAAATCTAAGCTGTATAATTTAATCTCATGAACAGAAAAAGACTAGAATAAAGTGATTCGTATTATGAGAGTTCCAAGATGTAATAAGGTTTACCGTCTTAAAGTAAAAAATACCGACTCATTATAATGTGACATACACACACACACACACATAAATACAAGAAATAGGTAAATAGACAACTACCTGTGAATCCAACGAAGATACAGAACCGATAACATTTGTCACGAAGTCACTTGTGACCCACATATATAGAAAAACTTGATCACAAAAGTAACGGAAACGTATTTATGGGTCCTCACCTTTACAACCTAGTACACCATCGAAAGTATCGAAAAAGAGATTGTAACCGTAGAAGTTGCTACATTAGGAAGATCTGAAAGTACTACAGGAGAGATGTCCCCAAGAGTAGGTATCACAACTGTTAGAAACACAGATTCTTCGGAATTTCCAAGAAGACTGTGGGGGTGGGGTTAGATCTCCGACTTAATCTCTGTAACACAAACCCCCGGTCTTTTAGTGAAGTCATGGAAGTCACAACTTAAGTACCCCGAGTTCCACCGGTCTCTGTAACAGGTTAATAGTATTTTTAAAATTTTCAGTCAGGAAGTGACTGTACTACCCAAAGGGACCACCGAGTCAGTCATTTCTTAAGTGGACGTTACACTCTAGACCCAAGCTAGGGAACGAACCCTTCTAGGGGACCTCTTCCCTTCCTGATGGGTGAGGTCATAAGACCGGACCTCTTAAGGTATCTATCTTGTCGGACCGTCCGATGTCAGGTACCCCAGTGTTTCTCGACCTGTGCTGACTCGTTGACAGTGAAATGAAGCGACTGTACTCTGAAGGACTGAAGTCTTTGTTTCATTGTTACCTTGGTTAAGTCTTTTTTCAAAAGCAACAGGTCCAGAAGAACGTGTTAGTTTGATAATCTTCGATCACGACGAAAAGGGAAGTTCCGAGTCACAATCGTAAAAAATATATTGTCGGCATGACTGGTATTTGGGTTGACATAAGTGTACTTTATCATTAATTGGAGAGGGAAGGACGGCATTCAGGACAACGAGTGAAGAGAAAGAATGATGATTTACAGGAAACACCGTAAAAGGGGGTCTTATCCTTTTTAAGTAGACGTAATTTTTAGACTAGTCCGTCTATAAGAAAGAGTTGTTAAAAGAATTACCGTAGACCCTTGATCAGACGACGGAGTCAGTCGTCTTCGACGATGAGGACGATGGAACTATAAATTCGGTTAGAGATTTTAATAGTTTGGTAGGAAACGAACGTAATTTGAGAGGTCGAAAGCTAGGAGGTGAAAAAGAACGAAACAATCGTATATTACTGAAACGAAAAAGAACTTAGTATCAGATATTCGTACGGAAAGAATTTCGTAAGGATGTAGGTGTATTTTTGATTCGAGGTAAAAGTTATGTTCTCTTTTCTCACAAAGTGTTGTTCACATTCCAAAAGTGTGGACGACCGTTGATGTCTTTGTCGAAGTACTTAAACAAAATTTTTTTTACCCAGAATCCGACCTAAGTAAATAGAACTTTACTACCTGTTGACGTCGACATCTAGAGATGGACACCTTATATGTTTCGTTAAGTTGGAGTACATTGTAGTACTGAAAAGAGACGAAGAACCTTCGTGAAATCGTAGTGTTCACGGTGAAACATATCCGGAGTACCATAATAAGTTCCAAATACCATAACATGGTTTCTCCTACTTTTAATACACTCTTGATGTTCTTTAGTGAAAAAATGACACTATGTGTTAAATGAACTCTGTTTCATGAGTGTGTTTCTAATTGTAATGTACCACGAAATTCCCTTAAGAGCGTTGTGGGTTCGAGTGGTGTCATCGTTGTCCTCCATCGCCGATGTTTCAATAATGTCATCATGTCACACATGACGTCGTTTAAAATCCGTTAATATCAAATTATAAAATAGAAATGTAAATAGAGTTGACGTTTACTATGGTACATACCAGACACATACGTATTTTAAACTATTAAAAAAATAATATTGTTTAAACACTATTTTGTCTGATCGTAGATGGATATGAACACTGTATGGAAAAAGAAATCAAAAAATATAAAGATTCGGGGTACCAAGTAGACCCTCAAAAAAACTGGACAGTGTTTTAAGTTCACAAAAGGGTAGATAAAATTTTGAAGTCGAATTCATCTGGGTGGCTTGTTGGGGACAACAAACTTCTATTTGATTTATAGAATGAAATATGGGGTTTTAACACTTTATTGTAAACTTATAGAAGATAATGGTATGATAATGTAAAATTATGATAACTGACAAAGTTTTGTATTATCAGTTTAAAATTTTCAAATCGTGATTTCTCTTTCTTTTTTCCGGATTCGGTGTGTTAGTGGTCGATTAACGAAGACGTCGGGGACTTGACATGTAGACGTCGTGATTCAGTCACGTATGAAGGTTGGTGTCAGTTATCTTTTTCGTTTTATATAGTTAAGACAAAGATAACAAAGGACAACGATGACAGCTACAACCGTAATTTAAAAATTTAAGAAAAGGAGATTATAAAGGAGAAGTGGAGGACTTGGTTTACAACTACCACTAGTACGACTAATTGAAACATATAGTTGAAGTGACTCGGTACCCCAGGAGTCTAATAAACCAGTTCTAATAAGACATACAAAGATACTCCCACAAAAACCTATTCCAATTATAAAGTTAACCTTCAAATCCATTACGTCTAACGAGAGGGGTTACACCCATCCGGAGTTAGTCAATTTCTGGACTTATTTTATTTTTCCGATTGGGAGAGGGGGTTCATTGTGACTTAAGGAAAATGGGCTGAACGGACGTTAGACCCTATAATTAAAAAAAGGACGGACACCTAAACTTGACTTTGTAACCGTCAAGGACCTAGAGTTCAAACGGTCAGAGACTCGTCTTTGTTGTAATAATGGAGAGGACCAAGAACCCAGAAGTCTGAACCTGACCTTGATTTGGTAGTCGAGAGAACCCAAAGGTTAAACGACTAAGTGAGACGTCACGAACCCTGAACGGGAGTAGGTAATAGTGTTCAGTTAAGGAATGTTATTAAGGTGTATATGTCAATATCTTCCCTCTATATACCTCTATGTCTCTCTATACGTATGTCTAGAGAATAACCAAGACAAAGAGACCTTTTGGGATTGATTATATCACCACAATATTAAAATAATTATGTTAGGAGTTTGGTTTCTAAATACGTATGAACGTCTTCTATACCCAATAAAAGTCATCGTTTAAATCCTGTGACTAAATAAAAATAAAGATTATACAAACGTCCGGGACCTACAAAGTGTGTTGTTAAACTCTTTTTTTTTAATGGAAATTTGTCTTTTGACACCGTTACCTCTACATGTAAACAAAGTTCTACTGTTTTAATAGGGGTTTAAAGGTGGACGTTAAGTCGAAAGTAACGTAAATATGAGTAAAATGATCGAAAGGACCTCATCTAATCATCCTTCCAGTTCGTTCTGAAAACATTGTTTATAGACGGAAGTTCTTTAAAGTCGTTAAAGACCGTTTTACTTGATAAAAGAAATTCCGGTCATGACAAAGAAATAAGATAGGATCATAATCATTTGGTTAATCAAGTATCGATATATACATTACAATTGATGTTTTATGTCATAATTTGGATAAAAAGAGTTTGTCAAAAAATATACATTAATGTCATAAGGTTTAATAAACTTATAGTATTCCTTCGATACTTTAAAGAATGTATAGTATGTCAGACAGATACCGACTTCTTATTACTACTTTCTCCGGGTAATAGAGAGATCGATACTGGTCATTAAGACCTCATAGAAGATACGACTCAAAAGAAAGACTTGTGGGTTTACTTTTCACACGTATTTGTACTCTCCGAAGGGTATAGGAAGTGTCGGGAGTGTTCACGTACATGGTAGTCATTGTAAAGATACTACAATTTTATGTATACGTCAATGAGTCAAAGGGTTTTCGATTCGGTATGTCGTCTACACACCCTTTCATACCTTTGTTCTGATTTCGGTTATAAATCACGTAGGGATTTCAGTCCGACCCTCTGATTGAGTCAATCGGTTTTTATATTCTTTTCAACTAGGTGGGATAGAGAACCTAGTTCGTAAACGGATTTCATAAATCGTTCATTGCTGAGTCTAGGGACCCACCACTAGTCACGACGATCTTCACTTGGTGTCGATTACGGGTTACTGTCACGGGGCACTCCTGTAAGGTCCCTAATACGCCCGTTCTTTTTTTAGGTGTTGTTTAGAAGGTCAATATAGGTGTCTAATTTCCTGTCAAAGGAAATTGTCTCTTCCCAGTTATTCATTGACGCAATGTCTAGTCTAACAGAATAAATGTTCCACTGACTGCTCAAGGATGTGTGTGGGGTACAAAGATGTATGTGAGAAAAAAAAATTAAAAATAAAAATAAGATAAAATGAAATGTTATGAGATAACCAAAACGGTATGTAACTGTACTTAGATGGTGCCCAGATGTATGTGACAATTACCTATGTATGATGTTAGAACCTTGTTTTCTTCTATTATGACTACCATTATAGTTCCAAAAAGATTTTAGAGAAAAATTAAAACCGAATATTTACTTTTACTTAAGTTGAACTGTTTTTGTTTTGTTTTTGTCCTCTATTTTACCAATGAACAGTATTAGTGTACCTTTTTACTACAGATTTTCATTTTATAAGGTAATAAATCCTTTCCACTCGTCAAGGGTACTACTTTTGAAATGAGGAAAAAAATTAAACCAACACTGGTTTTCATTGGACCTTAGTTTGAGTCCATTTACCAATTAACGACTAAAAAAATTGGTTGACTCGGTAAATCTATCCTTTTTCCCCGAATAGAAAATTTACGACGTAAGTAAAGTCTGTCATACGTAGTGACTAAAACTTTTCATTCTATACGTAAACGAAATGAAACTCTTGTCGACAACATAGTAACTTTCCCCTGGTATTCAGTGTTAATGGTGAAGAAAGATGGACGGTTCAATAGATCCACTAAAAGGAACTCTTTGGTATTCGGATGGACTAACTGGTTTCCTAGTGATTAATATGGTCTTAGTTGTCGACTTCAGTTCATACCCATTTAAATTGAAGAGGACCCAGTAATGTTTTAAGAGTGAACACTTATACACATTAAGGAATAATACTTTTAGATATAAGTCCCCTCTTTTAAATCTTTTGTACCCATTTATCTTTTTGTGTCTGTGTTTTATTTACCGAATTTAAGATGCTAATTCTAACTAACTTCCGTTCTCCTCTTCCCCTACTGTCTCCTACTCTACCAACCAACCGTAGTTGTTGAGTTACCTACACTCAAACTCGTCTGAGGCCCTCTACCACTTCCTGTCCCTTCGGACCGCTCGACATTAGGTACACTAACGTTTCTCAGCCTATGTTGACTCACTGACTTGTTGTTTCTATTGACTCATTTGTTGTCCAAATGTCTCGATGTAACTACTTATTGGTTTTATAAAACAATTCGTTTTATTTAGACTGTGTCTTTTCATATATACTAAGGTAAAAATAGTTCAAATTTATTCATTTTAATAGAGAATTCTTATTCGTGTCACCGACGTATATTCCTAAGACTTACCCTCTCCCGTGTCTTCTTAAAAGACTTCATTACTTTTACATTTATAAGGTATAAAATATTCTATACCCATTGTACCAAGATACTTAAACGTTTAGTACAGTTTAAAATAGTTGGAATAGTTTAAAGTGCGAAATCTAGATGTACTAAGTAATGTGCACTCAATATAAAATTAATTTTTGTTACGATAATTACCTAAAAGGTCCTCTCATTTTAATAAATGAAGTAAAATAAAACAACAGTTCAATAAATATTTGAAAAAAATTTCGAATGGAATTTTGACATACGTATTCTCGAAATAGTCTTATGATAATTAGAATTAAAATTTTCACTTGAAATCCTAGTGATCGGTAAAGAAACATTCGACCTGTGTTGTTTCAAGGATCTTTTTGAAATTTACTG
Organism: Capra ibex; assembly: GCA_006410555.1. Taxonomy (NCBI): domain Eukaryota; kingdom Metazoa; phylum Chordata; class Mammalia; order Artiodactyla; family Bovidae; genus Capra; species Capra ibex. Next base: position 38,810,040 of record SJYO01004576.1, read on the forward strand.
GGGTGGTGGTGGGACAAATTTGTTCAATAGAACACCAATAAAACTCAGATCGTCTTATTGATAAATAACGGGATATTAATTAATCCCGTACACTCGGTTATACTTACTCGGTTTAAATCAGTTGACAGTAAATTTATAAATGATGTAGTTAAATTAAAGATCGTCATAATCATAGTTATGGGTTGTATCTAATTGGTAAATATTTTAAGAAGGTGTGGACAATAGAATGAATCTCGAGAATTATTGAGCTATCTCATCCATGAAAGTCGGGAGGACTGTACGATACTTTTACCCGTTAGTCACTCCAAATTCTCTAAAAAGTCTCTTTTACACATCGATAGTTCATAGTCTCAATTCTAAGTCTCTAGACAAAGGTACGTGTGTGGTCTAGACGGATCACATACTTTTGTTCCAATAAGGGGTAGTATGAGTATTTTCGTTCTTCTTTTCACTCTTTAAGAGACGACGACATCCCGATTCTATCATCGGTACAGAATTTAGTATCTGATTGTTTTATAAACTTTTTTTGAAAATTCTACTGAAATCATTTTCTAGATATGTTTTATTTTAACAAATTCGGAGTTTTCTATTGTCATTGTAAATGGATAAAAGATTAGAAATGGATATAAAATATTTTCAAAATAAAATAATGTATCGAAAAAGGTATAGAACGTTCAAATTTAATTGACGTATACCATATGAGTAACGGTGACTTAATCAATAAGAAAGTGTTTTTCGTAAAATTGTCGATGTATAGTAAGATACCATACTCATACGATATGTTATAAAATTGGTACCTTCATGGATAAAGATCAAACTACAATCCATAGATACAAAATTTTTAGTTACTACTAAGTTTAACGTAACTGATAAAGAGATTAATGACTTTCAGTATCTTGACCAGCTCTAATTTAATAAGTGGTTTCAGATAAGAGGGGGAAGAAGGACCTTCGTATCGACCCCTGGTTTATGTAAGAGGTTAAGGGAACGAAGATTGACACATTACATTGGTCTTCTTATACACGGTGTCGGTCCGGAATTGACATTTTGTACCGTGTATACGAAGGGAGGTAAATAGAGAGGGGTTTGTGTAGGGTAGGTGTGTACGGAGTTGACTTTGGTTTTTAAGGGTTGTTGCGTCGAAATTAGTTTTGTCTACTACTGTATGGGATCTTATCGAGTGACTGAACTTTCCTTGGGCTAAGAGACTTACGATATTGGACGTCGACTAACTTATGTACTTACTCCTAGGTGTCTGTGACTCCCGGTTGATACTCTGAATTCGTAGGTGTCATAAAACCATATGACTTCATCCTGACATAAACTTGAAGTAAGTCAAGTCAGTGAGTCAGCACAGGCTGAGAAACGCTGGGGTACTTAGCGTCGTGCGGTCCGGAGGGACAGGTAGTGGTTAAGGGCCTCAAGTGAGTCTGAGTGTAGGTAACTCAGTCACTACGGTAGGTCGGTAGAGTACGAGACAACAGGGGAAGAGGAGGACAGGGGTTAGGAGGGTCGTAGTCTCAGAAAGGGTTACTCAGTTGTGAAGTGTACTCCACCGGTTTCATGACCTCAAAGTCGAAATCGGAGTAAGGAAGGTTTCTTTAGGGTCCCGACTAGAGGAAGTCTTACCTGGTCAACCTAGAGGAACGTCAGGTTCCCTGAGAGTTCTCAGGAGAGGTTATGGTGTCAAGTTTTCGTAGTTAAGAAACCACGAGTCGAAAGAAGTGTCAGGTTGAGAGTGTAGGTATGTACTGGTGACCTGTTTGGTATCGGAACTCATCTTCCTTGTAAAAACCTACCGTAATATTATGGTGTCTGAAGTTAAATTTAATTTTAAACTCCGTTATTGAAGTAAAATAACGACTAAATGTTAAAAATGGTAGTGTAATTACAAGAGATGTTTTGACTTTATATACTACGACTTTTATAGGTGTAAGAAGTACGTACTTCATGGTACTAAAATTTTGAAATTTTGAACAGAGACATCAATGAATTTTCTAACTACTTCGAACATTATAGACAGACCTACCTCTTCCATTTGCCTGGATGTTGTCCCAGAGACCCAGTACATTAGTAGACTAAGAGGTTAGAGATCTCAATATGTTCCTTGAGACTAACTATCGTATCCACGTTTAATAAAGTGTATTGTGACCGGAAAGTTTTTTTGGAGAAATAATAGTTACATCTCTAAACAACGTAAAATAATTTACAAATTTGTTGATATTTCTACTAGATACGAGGTATAAATTTAGACAATTTCGTAATGGTTATTTCGAAAAGTTTGTCAAATTATTATATTAGTGTTCCAATATAGTAATTACTTAAAAATCATATATATATTTTATGATTACTACATGTTTTATAATTACACAGTTATATTACTTCAGAAAAGTTCCTACATGTCTATATATGATTTTTAAGTAATTACTATATTAGAACCCTAATATAATTAAACTTTATAAGGTTGGGTTGTATTGCTAAAATTTATTTCTGATCTTCGTACTTTACCTGGTTTTAATTTATAAAAGATGGGTAATGACTTATTCTTCGTTAAATAATTACTACGTATCGTTTCATTGAGAAAACTTTTCTATGCCTCTTTTAGAAAATTTAATACATAATAATACTTTTGGATGACTTACTTTTTTTAAATTCTCTAGTTTATTATAGTCCTATCAGGTTGAAAACAGGTTCTGTTTTCAAAATGGGTTACGTTTTCGGAGTAATTCTTTAGGAATATGATTTCAGTGTCTACATTATTGTGGTAGTATTTCTACGTCCAGAGTACTTAGTTTGTAAACAAAGTATCCTTCTTCATGTGAGTTTCTCGTCTTATAAAATTTCTAAATTCTTAATTCGGTAGTAAAATGTTTATCGTTTTCCATTGTTATTGTTGTGGGACTTTTTCGCTTTTGTAGGGTGAGCCTCACATTATACGACCAACTAATGATTTATGAGGAAAGATTATGTGGAAAACCTATTGTTCGGAAGTTATAGTATCGTCGGAAAACCTTTGATATGTTAAATAACAGTCCGAATTACACCGTAAAGAGAGGATGAAAGGACGACAGTTGTAGTAGGTTTACTGATGTTGGGATAGACGAGGTCTCAAGGTTTACTAGTCCCAAGGACACCCATAACAGTGAGGATAGTTGTCAGGTCATTAAGGACACAATAAGACTAATGGGGTATAGTTAGGAGAGGATACTGGGGTCGAGAATAAAGTTTAAGTTGACGTGTGGACTAAACTGAAAATAACGAAAATAACCAGAGTCATATAGGTCTACCGTAAGTCGACACATCGAACAGACCTCGGTAGGATACGTAGATAAACTAGAACGAAACTTTTACGACTGTGTAAAGTCGGATAATTGTAGTTCCACTCGGTTCCGGGGAGGTCCGAGTAAAACTTGTACATCATAATCGTCCTTTTTTCGAACAATCTCACCAAAGAATGGAGATCACATTGGTGACAGTGAAGATTATATCATCAATTTTCTTTACGTTTCTTGTCTCAATTTGTGTGAACATATGGATTGTTTCAGACATTAAGCAATCTGGATTGCATACGACAACGACCTTCTCCCACAAACGATACTCGTCACGCAAGAGAACCGTTTTGAGTAATCTGAAACGGGACGAAGTAAGGCATGAGGTTCCGGTTTAAACGGACAATGAGGTCCACAAAGAACTGAAGGATGAAAACGTAAGGTCACAGGATATTACTTTTCCTATAGAAAAAACCCACAATCGAGATTTTCCAGAATATCCAGAAGTATCTTGGTAAGTTGAAGTCGAAGAAGTCACAATGACCAACCCCGTATCCGAACCTAATGGTACTGTAACTTACCAAAAGGAACCTTTGCTTGTTTCTAGTAAGACAGTAAAAACTTTAACGTAGGTTCATGACGTAAAACCTGAGACAACAACTGGTACTGTCGATGAGGTAAAGAAGATTCCCTAAGGACGGGTCTCATCATCTATATTACCAGTAGACTCAATTTAAGTGGGTAAGGTCTGGTAAAATCAAACGACTAAGGATCTTACAGCTACAAGTGAGAAGGGTAGAGGACAAACTGATACCAAAAAGGTCACCAGTACATACCTACACTCTCAACCTGACACTTCTTTCGACCTGACACTGACAGCTTCTTAACTACGAAAACTTGACACCATAACTTCTTCTGAGAACTCCCAGGGAGCCTGACGTTCCTCTAGGTTGTTCAGATAGGATTTCCTCTAGTCAGGACCCACAAGTAACCTTCCTGACTACGACTTCGACTTTGAGGTTATGAAACCGGTGGAGTACGTTTCTCAACTGAGTAAACTTTTCTGGGATTACGACCCTCCCTAACCACCATCCTCTTCTTCCCCCGTTGTCTCCTACTCTACCGACCTACCGTAGTGGTTGACCTATCTGTACTCAAACTCACTTGAGGCCCTCAACCACTACCTGTCCCTCCGAACCACACCACGCTAAGTACCCCAGTATTTCTCCGCCTGTGATGACTCGGTGACTTGACTCCCATGCGACATCAGGTAACCCTAGTGTTTCTCAGTCCGTCCTGAATCGTTGACCTGTTGTTGTTTCCTCAGAGAATCCCTAATCCACCGCCCCCACCACACCCTTCGTGATCGGAGTCCTTGTGGCGGACCACACCCTTCAGTCCGTCTAATAGGTTGTTCGTTTAATGGGTTGTTCGTTCTCTCGGACTCCTGGCCTCGTCCATGTGTCCTCGCTTTACGCGTACGTGAATGGAACTACTGAGTCGTAGGTCCGAGGATCCTAGTCAGAGGTCCGTGTCCGCTTCTGAAGACGCCCTGTTTGACCCGTCGGTTCCAGGAAAGGGTGAGGTTTGGGCTCAACGATTAAGGGGACTTCGGTTTGGAGTGTCCTTGAGGCATCGGAGGAGGAGGAGACGGACCCTCCCCTTTCCCCCACCCCCGCGCCCCTCGAGTGATTACTCTGTGTGAACCCTCTACGGTAGACCGAGTTGCTGGAAGTGAGACATGGTCCGTATGTCAGGTCAGGCACCTTGACGACCGGGTCCTTGTACCGATCGACCCACTCCCGTCGGGTAGAGGTCCGTCTCGACCTCCAGGACCACCGGCTCCAATCCACTCGTCTCACGGGAGGTGTCCGCACACGAAACGGCGAGACGAAGGTCCGAGAAGTCCTGCCCAGCATCCAGGGCCGTACATCCCTATCTGGTGGTGTTCGACCCTGAAGACCCTTGTGTAGTTGACAGACGTAGGTTGTGTAAGGTCCTATCTCAACGATTAAGGGGACTTCGGTCTTAAGTGTCCTAAAGACTTCGGAAATATCCCGACGTCCTCAATCCTCCGTCGGTCTTTAGTTCTAACAGTCAGTCCGGGGTTCAAGGGAATCTTGTTGTCACGGTGTTCGCCAGACTACCACCGGTGACACGTGACGTCCTTTACGACTAAGTCTTTGGGACGAATCACCCACGCCGGATCAGTATGGATTGGGCACCTGTCTGGGACTTCTGACTCTTACAACGTGCGGCTTTTAAGACACACACCCCGCTCCTACGTGGGAGTTGGGGTTCGGAAGGACCCTATGTAGGAGCACAAGACCGGTGTATCCTTAATTGACCGGTGTCCACCCCCGCAAAATCTCGACGTGGCCCGAGTCCCACTTAGCGCGAGGATTTGTCAACGATAAAGAAGACTTCGGTCTAGTGGACGTGAGTACGATCATGTCTCAGTCCCCTTAGGTTACTACTCTCTGTGGACCCTCTAGATGCCTGTGTCTCCCGAACACATAGAAGGGTCTTGTCCTGTAATACACCAGACCCAAGTTTGATTGGAAGAACAAAGTCCTTAATTTTTTTTTTTTTTTTTTTTTTNTTTTTTTTTTTTTTTTTTTTTGTCTACTTTCCCTTCCTCCCTCTCACTCCCTCTCTCCTCTCTCTCTTTTCCTCCGTCCCTCCCACCTTCCTTTTGTGTTAGATGTCCGGTAAGCACAGAGATGACATAATTCGATTGGGTCTGTGGGATCTCCCGGTATCGATGATTTTGTCTTTACCTAGACCGTACCCATCGTTATCAGTTTTTGATGTCAACACTAAACGAAACACACACACACACACAAAAATTCCTTCCACCACTCATTACTGGAATTTCTGTCCGTACTAATAACAGAAGTGAATTATTATAGTCTTGTCATAATCACTTCGACTCGTTAAACGGGTTATAGTATGTCGTTCATCCTTCTGTACCCTTAAATGGGGGTTCGGGGAATAATACAGGTAAGACTACGAAAATCGGTAGGTAACTAAGTCATAAATATTTAGACAATGTAAGGACTGGGAAAAGATCTACGCCATCTGTGTCATCACTTATTCTGTCTAAGGTACCTCCACCATAAAATTCTACCACATCCTCATTTCGATTTTCTTTTAATATATATGTAAATATCTCTCTACTATATATCTATTAAATACATATTTATACATACATGTGAATTTTGTGTGTGGTTTTATATAAAAAAAGTCCTTTATATTTCCGAATCGTCTCTAAATCATCTTCCACTGACCTTTTGGTGCAGTCTGTCCAATCTGTCCCTTCCATAGAGACTCCTCAGACCTGAAATTTGACTCTGTCCTTACTATCTTGGTCAGTAGACTTGTAGTATCCATCTTGTAGGGTCACGTCTTTAGGATTTCGTCTTTACTTCAGTAGAAACAGACACACACGATTCAGTGAAGTCAGTACAGGTTGAGACGCTAGGACACCTGATATAGGGTGGTCCGAGGAGACAGGTACCATAAGAGGTCCGTTCTTATGACCTCCCCTAACGGTACAGGAGGAGGTCCCCTAGAAGGACTGGGTCTCTAACTTGGGTCTGGAGAATTCAGAGGACGTAACCGTCCATCCCAAGAAATGGTGATCACGGTGAACCCTTTGGGGTCCAAACGGATTCGTTGGTCTTATTCCTGTCATACCGTCTCGTCCCTCCATCTTCCTTCCCCCGTCCTATTCCTAAGTCTTAAATTAAGATTTACATTACCTTTCTTCGGTGACCAACAAAATTTTTCCTTTCACTGTAAGGTCGATGACACATCTATTGTCTAACATACATCGTGTGTCTTCTGTCAGATCAATCCGTACCCAATCCGAGTAGGTCCCGTAGGGATTATCGAGTCAACCATTTCTTAGGTGGACGTTACGTCCTCTGGGGTCAATTTAAGGACTCAGTCCTTCTGGACGACCTCTTCCTTATCAGATGGGTGAGGTCATGAGAACCAGAGGGGAACACCGAGTCGACCATTTCTTAGACGGACGTTACGACCTCTGGACCTAAACTAAGGACCCAGCCCTTTTAGGGGGTTTCATTCCCGTTCCGATGGGTGAGGTCATGAGAACCCAAAGGGAACACCGAGTCGACCATTTCTTAGACGGACGTTACGACCTCTGGACCTAAGTTAAGGACCCAGCCCTTCTAGGGGACTTCATTCCCGTTCCGATGGGTGAGGTCATAAGACCGGACCTTTTAAGGTACCTGACGTATCAGGTACCCCAACGTTTCTTAACCTGTACTGACTCACTGAAAGTGATCCGAGTAGATTCTCCCTTTACTACCATCAAGCCTGATTCCACGATTACCATTTTTTAATTTAGTTTTTCCATTTAAGACCTACACATTTATCTCTGTGTCTCAAATACCAGGATCGAGGGATGACTTACTTGTAGGATTTTTAGTGATCCTTCTGTTGTCGTGACAGTAGAAGGTACTTTATCAAGATGAAATCATCTGAGTCGTTTCTCGATTATAGGATAGTTTAAAACCACACTCCACCATATCTCAGGAACCCCTTTAACGAGGATGTACAGTTGTGGTCATATGATAAACGACACAAGTAGTTACTACGACATGATATTACCATCTTTATTTTAATTTCACTTTATTTTGGAAATTTTGAGATTGGCAGAATTATTTGTGTATAAAATCAAGGAGGTTCGCAAAATAACGTACTAAAATTTACGTTCTCATTCTGAGTCTTTGGTTTGATAGGAAGAAATTTAACGGAGGGATTGACGTAAAACATTATATACTCTCAAGACATTTAGAGAAGTCTACTACGTTTCTTTCTTGATTACTTCTTATGACAGAGGAATAAGGACACACAAATGTCTCCAGGGTAAAAGGAAATACCCGAAAATTACTTCAAATTCGTTTCACTAAGGGTTGTTTCACTCTTTAACGGTCATGTTAAAAATTAAATTTGGTCCCGTAATTTACCAAAATGTTGAGAGTCCTTTTTGTGTGGGTATCCATTTCAAGGATAGAAGGATGAAATATCCATATAGTATTCTTTAATGAAAATGTATTAATACTAATTACTCTAGGATATTTCAGTGTCAGATTCAACTTCGAAAGTCGTAGGAAGAAGTGATGGTTCTGATCACTTCACCACTTTTACTTTCAGCGAGTCAACACAGACTGAGAAACTCTGGGGCACTTGACTTAAGAGGTCCGGTCTTATGACCTCACCCCATCTGAAAGGGAAGAGGTCCCCTAGAACGGTTGGGTCCCTGACTTGGGTTCAGAGGGTGTAACGTCCTCTTAAGAGATGGTCGACTTGGTGTTCCCTTCGGGTTTTTAGGACCTCACCCATCGGATAGGGAAGAGGTCACCTAGAAGGACTAGGTCCTTACCTTGGTCCCAGAGGACGTAACGTCCTCCTAAGAAATAGTTGACTCGATAGTCCCTTCGGGTACACCAATAAGAGTGGTGTAGATTTGAGGTACATCTCAAAGGTAGAATTGAAATTTTCATGGAAATGACTTTACACGAAATTAAAAAAGATGAGTAAGACGAAGGAAACAAGACGAATATCAGCAAATAGAATATCTTAAAGACACCAAAGTAAGTGATGAACGAATTGGAACACTAGACTCACCCGTTAAATATTTATAAATAATAATTACATATCAAACACGAAATAAACACAAAGACAAAGAGAGAAAAAAAGACTTTGACCATACAAGAACTAAACTCTTTAAAACTCGACCATTTCCGAATTTACAAATAAATATATATGACCAAGGAGTGGATGGAGAAGTCTCGTTAAGGAGTCCCGACTCTCCGACAAAGGGTCCGATATCAGGAGTCATTCGAAGGACTTATTTTGACTTTGAGTGTTGAGAATGTAACACATAAAGAGAAAGTCCACTGTCAAACGTGATCTACTTTCTATCAATGACTCGTAACTTTATACTAACCACTTTGAACTCTCCACGACAATCAAATGTTAAGTGTGGTCTAAACCTTTAGAATTAACAAATCAACGACTCAAAACAGGTTGAGAACGTTGGGGTACCCCACATCGGGGAGTCCGAGGAGACAAGTAATGTAATTTATTTTATGTATGGATTTCAATTAAGTAGACAAAGAAAGATGAAAAAATTATACTGATGATCTTTTAAATTTTAATGTATATACCGAACGTAAAGACCGAGAAAGTGGATCGTATAAAAGTTGAACGACTGTAAAGTCTATTTCGTGATGGAATCTAGTTTAGGGATACCGTATACTCCAAAGAAATAGTCAACTAACTCTGAAGATGAAGGTCATTATCTTTAAGTATAGTGTGATATAAAATTGCCCGTCAACAAGTGTATTGATCGAATATTGGGTAGGTCATAGATTTATTAAATTTAAAACGAACCATACACACACACACGTATACAACTCTTGTTTATTAAACGAAGGGAGTGACTTCTTGAAATTCATCGGGATAATAGAAGACGACAGATATTTACATGTAAGAAAAGACATTGGAGTAGGTAAAATATCTAGTCATCAAGAGTTGGTTACTAGGAACGATATGGTCACATGGTACTTCAAAAGTATTGACACTGTGGTTTTTACAACTAGTGATTTTTAAACAAAAACGTGGTTTGTCCGACTTTTGTCGAGACACAATTCTACATATATATATATATAGACAATATACCTCGTAGTTCGACTCTTTCGTCTTGACTTTTTCGTACATGTGTAAAAGTACGTCACGATTCTCCATATTGTATTATAGTTCGTCCGTGGTCCCTTGGTCTTGTGTGTTTTTACAACGGAGTGTGTACGTACACTTTCATCTTACGTCGATGCTGTAATTTGACAAGAGAAGACCATTCTGATGAGATTATTCCTTGATCCTCTTTACCACTGGTTCTCTTTTCGGGTCATTGATACCAACAGTTAATAAGTTAGTATCATGATTCTTAAGATCTAACCTTTCATACGGTGTTTGAATTTTTGTAACTCTTAATGACGAAATCTAATTTTACAGTGTCTTCTCCTGGTCTGATCTGAATAACCTGGGTCGTGACCTCTTAAATGTCCTTCTGTAACTTGAATTAACGATATACGAGACTTATATTTAAGTCGGTTAAAACAGGATTCATTCAGATAAACGATAAAAGAAAAGGTATTGACATATTGTACATTGTTTAACATATGACAGATATCGTAAGTAGAGAAATTGGTCATATTTTATGACAAAAATACTTTGGTCTAAATCGTAATGGATAAAACGTCTTCGGATATTATTTTACACCTTTTAAGACTTTCTCTACCCTTATGGTCTGGTGGACTGGACGGAGAACTCTTTGAAGACAAGTCCAGTCCTTCGTTGTCAGTCTTGACCTGTACCTTGTTGTCTGAACAAAGTTTGTCCTTTTCCTCATGCAGTTCCGACGTATAACAGTGAGACGAATAAATTGAATATACGTCTCATGTAGTACTCTTTACGACCCGACCTTCTTCGTGTTCGACCTTAGTTAAAACGGTCCTCTTTATAGTTATTGGAGTCTATATTTCTACTGTGGTGGGAATACCGTCTTTCACTTCTTGATTTCGCGGAAAACTACTTTTACTTTCTCCTCGCACTTTTTCAACCGAATTTCGAGTTGTAAGTCTTTTGCTTCTAGTACCGTAGAACAGGGTAGTGAAGTTCCGTTTATCCACCCTTTTGTCACCTTTCTTACCAACTGAAATTAAAAAACCCGAGATTCTAGTGACTTCTACCACTAACATCGGTACTTTAATTTTCTACGAGAGAGGAACCTCCCTTTCAATACTGGTTGGATCTGTCGTATAAGTTTTCGTCTCTGTAATGAAACAGTTGTTTCCAGGCAGATCAGTTCCCATACCAAAAAGGTCATCAGTACATACCCACACTCTCAACCTGATATTTCTTTCGACTCGTGTCTTCTTAACTACCAAAACTTGACACCACAACCTCTTCTGAGAACTCTCAGGGAAGCTGACGTTCCTCTAGGTTGGTCTGGTAGGATTTCCTCTAGTCAGAACCCACAAGTAACCTTCCTGGTTACAACTTCTACTTTACGGTTATGAAACCGGTGGAATACACTTCTCGACTCAATAAACTTTTCTGGGACTACGACCCTTTCTAACTCCCGTCCTCTTCTTCCCCTACCGTAGTGGCTCAGTGACCTGTACCCAAACCCATCTGAGGCCGTCAACCACTACCTGTCCCTCTGGACGGTACGACGTTAAGTACCCCAGTGTTCCTCAGCCCGTGTTGACTCACTGACTTGACTTGACTTTACTTCAAGCAGAAATTACCAAGAAAGAAAGAAAATATTGACAAGGATTCGATAAATTATTAGTCAAAGTTACAGACCTAGTTATAACTCGAATAGTTGAAATCAAAACCCCTAAATTTAAAAGGAGAAAAAACTTTAAACCTTATAAACAGGTAAAGATATCAAAATTTTCTAAATTTTTTGTCAAACTACATCATAAAAATTTTCTATGGTAGATTTCGGTTTGATCGATGTCGAAACCGTGACAGATATCGTAAAATTCGTTCAATGAAATGGTATTCTGAAGTCAAATAAGTAGTCATTTGATACTTTTTACTTTGATGAACGACCCATAAGCGTCCTGTTTATCCTGAATTTTAACACTTGACTCTCCGTAAGTTACCTAGATTAAGAATTTCTTTTTTTGACTTTACTTGTAACAAATACATCTATATGCGATATAGTAAAACTTGGATACTTACTAAATCGTGTCAAACAGTATTGTACTGGTTTTACGATTATTAAATCGTATCAATCGAGGTACTAATATATAAAAAAATTAAAGTCCATTGTTTGCATATTCACAAAGTTCTCTCTAGTGCATCTCGAGTCTCTTTCTTTTCTAGAAAGACACAAGTTAGTGATTGTTCGACCATTACGAACCCCTTTAAAGAAGTGTAGATCCTCGAAACAAGAATTAAAAATTTTAATTTTATTAGTATAGATGAAAATTCTCTATAAAATTCTGAATATGTCTTGTACGATATGTCGTCACAAAGGGACTTTTCTTTTATTGTCAACGATAATAATGGGACCGTATACTAACAATACCTGAACAACTATGTTTAAATAAACAACAAGTCAGAGAGCCAACACAGACTGAGACTTTGGGGTACGGTCCGAAGGGACGAAAGTGATAGAGGGACTCAAACGAGTTTGAGTACAGGTAACTCAGTTACTACGGTAAGTTGGTAGAGTAGGAGACAGAGGGGGAAGAGGAGGACGGGAGTCAGAAAGGGTCGTAGTCCCAGAAAAGGTCACTCAGTAGAGAAGCGTAACCCACCGGTTTCATAACCTCGAAGTCGTAGTCAGGAAGTTTACTTACTGACCAAACCAATCCCAACTGACCAAACTAGAGGAACGTCATCTCCCCTGAGAGTTCTCAGAAGAGGTCTTAGTGTTAAGTTTTCGTAGTCAAGAAACCGTGAGTCGGAAGAAATACTAGGTTGAGAGTGTAGGTATGCACTGATGACCTTTTTGGCTGAGAAAATGATATGCCTGGAAACAGACGTTTCATTACAGAGACGAAAAATTATAAGACAGATCTAACCAGTATCGAAAAGAAGGTTCCTCGTTCGCAGAAAATTAAATTACCGACGTCAGTGGTAGATATCACTAAATCCTCAGTTCTTTTATTTCAGACAGTGACAAAGATAACAAAGGGGTAGATAAACGGTATTTCACTACCCTGGTCTACGGTACTAAAAACAAAAAACTTCCAACTCAAAATTCGGTCGAAAAAGTGAGAGAAGAAAGTGGAAGTAGTTCTCCGAAGAATCATCGAGAAATGAAAGACTGTAATTCCACCACAATAGACGTATAGACTCCAATAACTATAAAGAAGGTCGTTAGAACTTTGGTCGAACTTGAAGTAGGTCGGGTCGCAAAGAGGACTACATGAGACGTATCTTCAACTTATTCGTCCCACTGTTATGTGTTACAATTGTATGAGGAAAGGGTTAAACCTTGGTCAGACAATAAGGTACAGACCAAGACAACGAAGAACTGGACGTATGTCCGAAGAATGTTCCGTCCATTACACCGTGTGGAGAAATTCTTAAAAGGTGTCAAACAACACTAGGTGTGTCAGTCGGAAATCACATCAGTAACTTCGTCTACCCAAAAAAAAGACCTTAAGGTTACGAAAAAGATACTAGGTTGTCTACAACCGATAAACTAGATACCAAGGAGACGGAAAAGATTTTAGTTGAACAACTTGAAGTAGACCTTCAAGAACCAAGTGTATGACAACCTCGGATCGAACCTCTTAAAACTATTAATGAAACGATCGTACACTTTACTCACGTTAACACACCATCAGACTTGTAATAAACCGTAACGGGAAGAAACCTTAACCTTACTTTTGACTGGAAAAGAGAAAGGACACCGTTGACGACTCAAGAAGTTTAAACGATCGGATAATTCACGTCGTGAAAGTGTCGTAAAAGAAAATCCTAAACTTTATCGAGTTGACCTTAAGATAGTGGAGGTGATGGAGACAAGTATCACTACGAAGGACTCCGGGTGAACTGAAGTGTGAGGTCCAATAGACCGAGTTTCACTCACTATTGTGGTAGTATCAAAAGACCCAGTAATTCTGAAAATAAATTTAGTTGTTTCACGAAAAAGAATTGTTAATATCAAAGTATCTCAAAATTATAAAGAAATGATGAAGAAAAAAAGGAAAGGTCAAGTTCGTAGTAAAAAGTCGAGTACTTATTAAATAAATAAATTCGGTGGTGGAGAGTATTCGTTTCACTACGTTATATTCGTGTTACGAGTAGTTCATATTATTAGTAGTGACCTTTGTTCTACCACTCGAATTTCAGGACATATGAAAAGACCAGGTAAATACGTCTCATTAACAGGTTTGTTCACGACATCATGGGTGACCCATCACCGGAACGATTCAACGAAGTCAGCACAGGTTGAGACACGTTGGGGTCTCTACCGTCGGGTGGTCCGAGGCGGTAAGGACCCTAAAAGGTTCGTTATTGTCACCTCACCCAACGGTAAAGGAAGAGGTTACGTACTTTCACTTTTCACTTTCACTTCAGTGACTCAGTACAGGTTGAGAGTCGCTGGGGTACCTGACGTCGGATGGTCCGAGGAGGCAGGTACCCTAAAAGGTCCGTTCCCATGACCTCACCCCACGGTAACGGAAGAGACCCATCACCGGGTCCAATAGAAATAAGTTTAGGTATCGGTCAACCTTGACCTAAGTGTGTTCACAATACCTTATTTTATACCAATGGTAGAGGGGTCCCTTTCCCGAACCTTCCCCATCCGATACTTGAGTCCAGAGAAGAGAGACACCACGTTGAAATCTTTCTGTAGGTCGTACGAGTGAGGGTGGGTCCCTTCGTGGTACTTCATCCACTCCCGGAAGGTGTCTGTTCGACTTGGGAGAAGTGGTGACTGTGGTGATCTGTATCCGACTGAGTCGACGTCGGTCCTTGTTGAATCGTCAGGTCTTTGGACCTTAGGTCGACGGTGACAGCAAAAGTTAGACCTTGGATTCGTAGTGGAATGTGGGGATCGGTCCATTTTAGACTGAGAACGGGAAGGGTGTAAAGAGTACAGATTAATCCGTAGGGTGGGATAAGTGAGTCGAATTCACTACACAGACCGGTGTCAGAGAGGAGAGGAGAGGGTGGTGGTGGTAGACACAAGTTTATGAGTAACGGAGAGTGAACCTGATAATTTTATTTACAAATTCAGGACAACGAAAGGGTAGGTTACTTAAGATGTGTGGTTACAGTTTAATTAGAAGATGTCAAGTCTTATTCAATAAGAGGACGATTCTTTGGAAGTTTCTGAGGGGTAACGGATGTCTTATTTTAAGAGTGGGAGTGAAAGAATACGAAGTGCTTTACCAGACTTGAAAAAAAAGGTTAAATTAAAGGGTGTCGAAGGACGTCGAATGGAAGACCCGTTCACCTATTTCTTGACGAACTTCTGTACTACCGATAAAGACTAAAAGACTAAACACACTCAATAAATTCAATTCTTCTTTCAAGTCTTCTTTAACGAACGTATTATTTCTTTAAGTTATTTTTATAGTTTAAAAGTTTAACGAATGAAGTTAAAGGACTAAGTATTTATGATTTGTATAGTAACCACCCCTGAACCCGATAAAACTACGTCCAATGAATTTAAAAGAGAATTTAAAACTCCTATAAAAGGACAGAATAATTCATCATCTATTCTCGTAAAAAAAAAAAAAAACGAAGAGATCACATACTGTCCTAGTGTCCCTAATGTAAAATTTAGTGTCTCAATTTTCCTTATAATTCTGTCAAAGTGGAGACACTTTCTCCGTTCCGTTACTCATAATCTTCGGTTGATTGATCCGTCGTATAATTTTTCGTCTCTGTAATTAAACGGTTGTTTCCAGGCAGATCAGTTCCGATACAAAAAAGGTTATTAGTACATGCCTACACTTTCAACTTGACACTTCTTTCGACTCGCGGTTTCTTGACTACGAAAACTTGACACCACACCCTCTTCTGAGACTCTAAGGGAACCTGACGTTCCTATAGGTTGGTCAGGTAAGATTTCCTCTAGTCGGGACCCACAAGAAACCTTCCTTACTACGGTTTCGACTTTGAGGTCACGAAACCGGTGGAGTACCCTTCTCGACTGAGTAACCTTTTTCTGAGACTACGACCCTCCCTAAACCCCCGTCCTCCTCTTCCCCTACTGTCTCCTACTCTACCGACCTACCGTAGTGGTTGAGTTACCTGTACTCAAACTCACTTGAGGTCCTCAACCACTACCTGTCCCTCCGGACCGCACGACGTCAAGTACCCCAGTGTTTCTCACCCTGTGTTGACTCGTTGATTTGACTTGACTGACTTCTCTTTCACCCCTGTCACTCGTTACTTGTATACGTTGACTTTTCTTAGACACACACGACACGAATCAACGAGTAAACAAAGGTTGAGAAACACTGGAGTACCTGACAACGCGGAGACAGGTACCTTAAGAGGTCGGTTCTTAGGTCCCCTAGAAGGGTTGGGTCCCTAGCTTGGGTCCAAAGGACGTAACATCCACCTAAGAAATGGTCGACTCGATGGTCCCTGTGGACTTTTCTTAGAACCCCTTTTACTTAAGTTGATTCCGAGTCACATTAAAACGGAATTTAAAAAGAAGAACTAATATGGGATCACAGTCAGTGAGTCAGTGTTAGACTGAGAAACGTTGGGGTACCTGACATCGGATGGTCCGAGGAGACCGTACCTTAAGAGGTCCGTTCTTTTGACCTCACCCATCGGTAAGGGAAGAGGTCCCCTAGAAGGACTGGGTCCCTAACTTGGAGCTAGAGGGTGTAACATCCGTCTAAGAAATAGTAGACTCAGTGAATCCTTTGGGGTGAGGAACGGGATCGTGAATTTAATAATTTATCCTAGGTGTACAAGAAAGTTTATATATAGGAGGTAGTAGATGCACAAACGTTGAACAAAGAAGTAAAGTATACCGGAAAGTTATTTTACTAGTGAGAGGAGTTTTTTTTTTTTTTTTCTGTGCAACGCAGACAAAACGTTTACTGTTTTAACTTCAAGTGTCTCGTTGGTAAAGTTAAATAGATTCAGTGGAAGGGTGCATCCTCGTGGTCCTCCAATTCAGGTTACACTTATGATTGGTGTTTCTTAAAAAAAGGAATAAAAACAAACAACTTTTCAAAACATATAAACAAACTTTTGTGAAGTATACATACACATAACATAGGTAAAAGGATATTGGAGATTTTTAGTTTATATTAATTCTCTACCAAACTTTAAATGGTAAAACCAATTAGTGTAAGTTTCATAACAGTATTATTTATTTACGATAGTGTATCTGGAGATGAAGGTCATTTCTTTTGACTGAGGTTTTCAAAAAGTCACAGTTCCAAAAGTTTTTTTATAAATAACTAAAAAAATACAGGTTAAGATAGAAAGGGTTTTTTAGTATTAGTAACTATCACGTCCCTCGTTCTATACTTTGATAAAACATTGACTATAGTAAACGTTGTCTCCCGACACGTGAGTTTTTTATGTAAAATTTTACTCAAAACGAATGTTAAAAGACTCAGAGTTCGTCAATATATTAACA
Organism: Capra ibex; assembly: GCA_006410555.1. Lineage (NCBI taxonomy): Eukaryota > Metazoa > Chordata > Mammalia > Artiodactyla > Bovidae > Capra > Capra ibex. The sequence goes on from SJYO01004576.1 coordinate 38,827,491, forward strand.
AATGTAGTATCTTTAAAAATAAGGGACTGTTTAACTTTTATTTTTTACGTCTGTACCGCACATTGATATCCTCTCCGTTTAAAAAATGAAGAAGCATGAATCCCAAAATTTCGACCCGGACTCTTAATTGGACTGACCTTCTTAGTGTTCGACCTTATTTCTGACTACCCTCTTTATAGTTATTGGAGTCTATACGTCTACTGTGGTGGGAATGCCGTCTTTCACTTCTCCTTGATTTTTCGGAGAACTACTTTCACTTTCTCCTCTCACTTTTTCAACCGAATTTCGAGTTGTAAGTCTTTTACTTCTAGTACCGTAGGTCAGGGTAGTGAAGTACCCTTCATCTACCCCTTTGTCACCTTTGTCACAGTCTGAAATAAAAACACCCGAGGTTTTAGTGACGTCTACCACTCACGTCGGTACTTTAATTTTCTGCGAATGAGGAACCTTCTTTTCAATACTCGTTGGATCTATCGTATAAGTTTTTGTGTCTGTAATGAAACGGCTGATTCCAGGCAGATCAGTTGCGATACCAAAAAGGTCATCAGTACATACCTACACTCTCAACCTGACACTTCTTCCGATTCGCGACTACTTAACGACGAAAACTTGACACCACAACCTCTTCTGAGAACTCTCAGGGAACCTGACGTTCCTCTAGGTTGGTCAGGTAAGACTTCCTCTAGTCGGGACCTTCCTTACTACGACTTCGACTTTGAGGTCATGAAACCGGTGGAGTACTCTTCTCAACTGAGTAACCTTTTCTGAGACTACGACCCTCCCTAACCCCCGTCCTCCTCTTCCCCTGCTGTCTCCTACTCTACCGACCTACCGTAGTGACTGAGATACCTGTACTTAGACTCACTTGAGGTCCTCAACCACTACCTGTCCCTCCGGACCGCACGACGTTAAGTACTCCAGTGTTTCTCAGCTTGTACTGACTCACTGACTTGACTTTTGTCTCGTTGTTCTCTTTTCGTATGTTTAAACATATTTAAGATACACTGTGTTCTCAGAATATGGTTTTCCTTCTGGGTTTCTTTACCGTCTTGGATGTATGAAATATAGTCCAACTTGTTTTTCTCCGTTTGCACCTTTTCATGATTTTAAATACCTCTCCGATTTTCTTCTATCATTAATCAAATTGTACTAGACAAGTATGTCTTAAGAGTGTCGAAACTGAGACATTTTCTTACAAATAAAGACGACACGTTCCTCGCATAGAAAGTATATCCTCAAAAACAGAGGTCGAAAGACCTTATTTTCTCTTCTAACCTTGCGGGAAGAACGTAGACGACAAGAAAAACAAAAAACACACACAAAAACAAAACAAAACAAAACAAAAATTACAGGTCTTATTAGGAAACCGAGTCTCATTTGGAATACGGTTTCATCGTTTAAATCCCACCGTATATAGCAGTAAGAAACATTGATTGTAGATAAATAAGTTTCATATTTCATTCCATGTGTTCAAGAGAGAGTTAAGAACTTAAGGTCTATCTAAACTAAATTTTTTTTTTTTCGTCGACAAAAAGTGGTCGGTGTTTCTGTTTACCTGAGGACCGTCCCAGTGTATCTACTCGTCCCTCGTAATTGTGTCCACTCCCTAGAGGTACTTGACGTCGATGTAACGGACCCTCAACGACAATACTTACTACGTAATATCGTGGTTTAACCTTTCGTCTGTAACAGACAAAACAATGCAAAATGTTGTCTTTTTACCTTTGTTTCTCATAAAAGAAGAACCATTTGTAAATTGTAAACTCCTTCTACCCCTTGTAAAATAGGTTCAGAGGTGATCCGGTTGTTGAGTGAAAACTTCAGGATTTCCGTTGTCAGACGGATGATGTATGTACAAGTTTACCCGGTCACCCAGGTAACTGGTTTCTGGACGTTTGACAAAAAGTTAGTTGAAAAAATAAGTAGAGTAAGACTGTACCTCATATTTAAGTGTTCGAAATGGTCCAGATTACTTACTGTAGTGGTTTCACAGTCTATTATTCTTGAAAAAGGCTCCTGGTTTCTAAAGTCAGATTTAGTGATCATGGAGTAGAATGGTGATATGATGTCTCAATATTAAGATGGGAAACAGTTTTGAAACGTAATCAGGTCCCAGGTTAGTTGAGAGGGGACGTTTAAACGTTGTTCGGAGATTGTAGGGAGTAAAGTTAAGGATGACACTGTGTAAGAAAATTGAGGGGAAGTTACGTAAGACGTGTGACGTCGGTCTTATTACAAAGATTTCACGTTAAGACTTTTCAAGGAGGAGACGACTTTGGAACGGTCCCAAAGGGTACCGTAGATCCTGTTTTTACCGAATTGTAGTAACGTTCTGAAAGATAGATCAGAAAGTAGTCAGTATACCAAAGTAGATTGGGTTACCAAGGTTACCTGTACCATGGATCTTAGGAGTTCAAAAAGTCCATAAATACCTTTCCAAACTTTTAATTTATTTTTCAACTGAAACTTTGTATTTTCTTTAGTCTATAGTTTAAATCTTTTATAACGTACTTTAAAGGGGTTTCGTATTGTAAAAAGTTGATAAGTCAACCACAAGTTATATCAAGAATACTACAATAGATACTTCAGAATATTAAACCCTATACCTGTGACCTATATCACACTTTACTGTCGAAGTCCCATTTTCACCCCCTACGATTATAGAAATTTGGTGGGACTCTAGAACGGTGAAAGAGTAGGAGGTACGGTGGGGTGAGAGTGAGAAGTGAGATCTGTATGACTTGGAGAAAACCATAAAATTGTACAGTACGATACAAAAAAACACAAAAAAAAAAAAAAAAGGATATCCGAAGCAGTTACGGTAAGGAAGAATGACCTACTGAGGAAATGTGTAAACCGGTCACAAACGAACCGACTGACGGGTTAAATTGGTTGCACTTAAGTCACCGGAGGGTACTTAAAGGTGTCGTAGGTCGTGAGAGACGACCGTAATTGTGAATCGTGTGTACTACCATGGAGTAACAGACCGGAGACCATAGGGGTGAGTCCTTGTATCAAAGACCTTTCTGTACCCGACAAAGACAGGAAAGAGGACAAATGATGGTTCAGGGGTCTCCAATTATGTCTCGGTCTGTACATCATTACTTGTAGACAACTAACTTATACATTTTGGGAGACGGAAGGGGTTGGTGTCAGTGTGACAAAGAAAATTTAGAAATATATTTTGTTGACTAAGCATAAAAATAAACCGTCAACTAGAGTGACCAGAATATTTCTGACGCTCCACACCCCTGGAGTAGGTAAAGAGAATTTAAACTCCATAAGAATAAAGAGAAAGTTTGTATGGGATGGAATGTCCTTTATGCTTCCCAGTTTTTAAAAGAGAAATGAAACATAAACAGAAATGTAACTTTATAGTAGACACAAACTTAACAAGTATACAGATATTTGACTTAAAAGGTTTCAAAAACGTTTAATATGATAGTGACAAAGTTATATAAAAAATAACAAATTCACTTAAACAAAGTAAGACGTCGACTTTTCTTATTGACTATACATAGAGTTTCTCCGTTATTTTCCTATTCATTAAAGAGTCATTTATCATTGAAGACAATACTCCTAGAGCGTACCGTTGGAGACCTTTTGTCGGAAAAAGAAGAAAGGACTGTCCTTCTTTCGTCACACTATCTCACCTTTCTTATCAGTTCGGACACAAGGTTAGGACGGAGATTAGATCACAAATGTTAAGTAATTAGAACGGTTCAATGTATACACGTTGATCAAGGGGAAGATATTTTACCTTTTTGATTTTGGGTGTAGTGTATCAAAATCACACTTAATGCCTAATGTATCCCTGAAGGGACGTCGAGTCTACCACTTCTTAGACGGACGTTACGTCCTCTGGGTCCAAGATAGGGACTCAGTCCTTCTAGGGGACCTCTTCCTTCACCGTTGGGTGAGGTCATTCAGAACGGACTTCTTAAGGTACTTACTTCCTCGGACCACCCGATGTCAGGTACCCTAGTGTTTCTCAACCGGTGTTGACTCGTTGATTGTGTGTCTACGTCTAATGAACCTGTTTTATGTAACAAGTAAATTATTTTTGGTCGTAAGAAAAATACGTCTAAAATTTTATAAAAATTGAGACGTGTTTACTCCATAAGAACTTTGTCAAAGAACATTTCGTTATAAGAAGTAAGTTTAAGGAAAGTAGTATAACAGAGATTAATATTATACATTTAAACGACCCCCACCCTTCGTTCTCCTTAAAATTTTATACTGAAATTGGAAAAAAATCCGGACATTTGAAAAGATTTTGTATACAAATTTACCTTCTTTGTACTAGTGAAAACCGGTTTCCTTTTACAAATTTCAGGATATACAAATATACTTCTCATATGTCATTTAAAATAGACCCCGTACTATCGAATTCAAGTCTATATTATCAAATCTTATATTGAAGATTTGTCAGTTAGGATTTCCTGTCCCTTTGGAAGGTACCTCAGTACTACTCAGTCTGTACTTACTTGTTGACTTGTTGTTGTTCTTGTATTAAATTCATATGTCGAGTTGTTTGGATCACCTTTCTTTATGTTAGTGTTACATTAGACTTATCTAAACTTGACATTTATTTCGATATTTTTATTGTTAAAAATTTTTATTTTATTTGTTAATATAAGTCTAATAGAATATTATTAAACTCAGGTCAGAGGAGGAAAAAGTTTACTATCTAGACCAAGTCTATTATAGTCACCAGTGTGGTCGACATTATTTATAAGGAACTGAGTAAATAGACTAAGATATCTATCTGATACTCTTTGCAATTCCTTTTACTCCAACCAGTAGTGTTAGATGGTTTCTACTGTCAAAACACAGTTAGAGTCATTTTGTAGTATCGGATTTCGTCAACAAGAATTGGAAGTCCTCCAGTGTCTGAGAAATTCTTCGACTCCTTTCGATACTACACAGAGTATTCTTGTTTTAAATATTTAGGTGTACGATAGGGTTCCTTGGGTATTCGACGGCTAATTCTTGGAGACGTAGTCCCTCAAAGGACGAAACCCCGACAGAACAGTCAAGTCCAATGATATTGTTTTATGGTATTTCACCCACCGAATATTTGTTGTCATTACATGAAGAGTGTCAAGACCTCTGTTCTTCAGTCTCCATAAATAAGTGGTTGACGGTCGTGAGAAACTTACTCTCGACGAGGATTCCACTGTAATGAAGAATTCGTACATCTGTGAAGACCTAACGGTAATGTGTCTTGACGTCGGATTGTCGACGAGAATTATCTTTTTCAAGAATTCGTTTCTCTATGTGTATGACGACCATTAAGTCCAAGTCGTTGTCACTTTCACTTTCAGGCAGGGAGTCAGCACAGGCTGAGACGCTAGGGTACCTGACATATCAAGTACTTTAAGAGGTCCGGTCTTATGACCTCACCCATCAATAAGGGAAGAGGTCCTTTAGAAGGGTTGGGTCCCTAGTTTGGGTCCAGAGTGTATAATGTCCGTCTAAGAAATGGTCGATTCGGTGGTCCTTTCGGGTTCGTGTGACCTGACTCATTGGATAGGGAAGAGGTAACCTAGAAGGGTTGGGTCCTTAGTTTGACCTCAGATGACGTAACGTCCACCTAAGAAATCGTTGACTCCATACTCCCTTCGTGTTTATACGCTCCGTGTTTGTCGTAAACGACTGGAATTTCAAGGGAACCGACGTTTTACACCTCTTCTGGATGTGAAGTCCACGACATTTTACTTGGCGTCACAGATAATGAACGGACCTTTAATTCCCCGGAGATCCTAGTCAGAGACGAGGAGTCGTTATTTCGGTTACGGGAAAAACCGTCGATGATCTCAGCCTGTGCTGACTCGCTGACTTGACTTGACTTCAAAGTCAAGGATAGAAACGATTATCCATCCGTTTAGATGTATCTTATGTACGTATTATACTTTTGTTTCCTAAATTGTGTTCTTGTTTAAATTTAAAGATTTTTACTTGTCATGACAAATTTAAGTTTGGTGAGGTGATTGAAAATATAAGATTCCGTTTAGTTTCTTTATTTATCTTCTGATTTGTAGGGTCGTTTACCCGTTTACGAATAAGGTATATGTGAAGTTTTGTCATCTACGTCGAGTCATCCTTATGTGATTATTAGTCATATTGAATCATTGCACCGTTAAGTGTAACACAAATTTCTGTTCACTCTGAGTCTTTTAAAGTTAATAAACGGGTTCGAGTGTTCCCATCAAAGACCGTACCGTGACGAGGACTAAGTGATAGGAAAAGGGATGTAGTAAGTTGGAAGACACCGAAAGGGTCCTAATGTCTTCACTTCAGACACTTAAAGACCTCACTAATAAACGAGATCATGATTGTGAATTATAATAATCAAGTGTTCCTCGACGGAAGGATTGACCGAAACGTAAAGTTGGATTTGATATTAAATTCGATTGTGACTAAAAAGTCCACGAGTAGAAATATTTTCTAATCTTTTTATAGGAGTGACTTGGATGATTGTTTTTAGTGTTGGACTTCAGTTATGTGTAAAAGGTTTAATTTTGTGTGTGATACGAAGTCGGTGGACTACGCTTCTTGTCTGAGTAAACTTTTCTGAGACTACGACCCTTTCTAACTCTCGTCCTCCTCTTCCCCTTCTGTCTCCTAATCTACAAACCTACCGTAGTGACTGAGCTACCTGTACCCAAGCCCATCTGAGACCCTCAACCACTGCCTGTCCCTCCGGACCGCACGACGTCAAGTACCCCAGTGTTTCTCAGCCTGTGCTGACTCTCTGACTTGACTTGACTTGACTTTTACACATCACGAGAATTTTCTAGTCCTACGTAATAGTAAGTTTGGTTCATAGTGTTCGTACGGAAAGATGACGACATACAATGAATTGACACCTGACACGTTTTTCCATAAAAATTTTTGGAATTTTTTTTTTTTTTTTTGGAGACACTCAAGTTTTTTCGAGGTTTTTAAGTCGTAATAGATAGATAGATAGATAGATAGATAGATAGATAGATAGATATATGTATATATATATATATAAAATTTCGTCTTTCTCCTTTTCGTTAAGTCAATTATAAAGAAATCCTTATAGGAAGCCTCTTCCGTTACCGTGAGGTGAGATCATGAGAAGGAACCTTTTAGGGTACCTACCTCCTCGGACCATCCGACATCAGGTACCCCAGCGATTCTCAACCTGTGCTGATTCGCTGAAGGGAAAGTGAAAAGTAAAAATACGGAACCTCTTCCTTTACCGTTGGGTAAGGTTAAAAGAACGGACCTCTTAGGGTCCCTGCACCCTCGGACCACCCGAAGGCAGATTCCCCAACGTGTCTCAGCCTGTGCTGACTTCGCTGAATCGTCGTCCTGATAGGAACCCTGATAGAGCTAGATTCCTTTGTAGAAGATTCTCAGTACTTGACACTAGAAAGAAGGTGATTCTCCAATGGAGTCATTATTGTGGTGTGAAGTCCTTCTCAATAACTAACAAATATCAGTGAGTCAAAGACACTGTCCTTCTTCTACCTTTGGAAATAGATTGGACTAAATTTCTTCCTTGTTCATCGGTTTTCTCATTACCCGGTTCCCGAAACATGTTTAAAATTTTTGACAGTAAATGATCGACACGCGGGAATTCGTTCAACGAGTTGAAGAGACACGGAGTCCATAGTCCAAGTCAAGTCAGCGAGTCAGTACAGACTGAGAGACGCTGGGGTACTTAGTGTCGTGTGGTCCGGAGGGACAGGTAGTGGTTGAGGACCTCAAGTGAGTCTCAGTGTTAGGTAGCTCAGTCACTACGGTAGGTCGATAGAGTAGGAGACAGTAGGGGAAGAGGAGGACGGGGGTTAGGGAGGGTCGTAGTCTCAGAAAAGGNAGTCGAAATCGTAGTAAGGAAGGGTCCCGACTAGAGGAAGTCTTACCTGACCAACCTAGAGGAACGTCAGGTTCCCTGAGAGTTCTCAGAAGAGGTTGTGGTGTCAAGTTCTCGTAGTTAAGAAGTCTCGAGTCGGAAGAAGTGTCAGGTTGAGAGTGTAGGTATGTACTGGTGTCCTTTTTGGTATCGGAGTACGATCATTTCATTACGAGTTTTAAGAGGTTCGGTCAGAAGTCGTTATGCACTTGGCACTTGAAGGACTACAAGTTCGACCAAAATCTTTTCCGTCTCCTTGGTCTCTAGTTTAACGGTCGTAGACGACCTAGTACCTTTTTCATTCTGTCAAGGTCTTTTTTGTAGATAAAGACGAAATAATTGATACGGTTTCGGAAACTGACACACCTAGTGTTATTTGACACCTTTTAAGACTTTCTCTACCTTTATGGTCTGGTGGATTGGACGGAGAACTCTTTAGACATACGTCCGGTCCTTCCTTGTCAATCTTGACCTGTACCTTGTTGTCTGACCGAGGTTTATCCTTTTCCTTATACAGTTCCGACATATAACAGTGGGACGAATAAATTGAAGATACGTCTCATGTAGTACTCTTTGCGACCTGACCTTCTTTGTGTTCGACCTTAGTTCTAACGGTCCTCTTTATAGTTATTGAAGTCTATACGTCTACTGTGGTGGGAATACTGTCTTTCACTTCTCCTTGATTTTTCGGAGAACTACTTTCACTTTCTCCTCTCGCTTTTTCAACCGAATTTCGAGTTGTAAGTCTTTTGTTTCTAGTACCGTAGACCAGGATAGTGAAGTAGCCTTTATCTACCTTTGTCACAGTCTGAAATAAAACCCCCCGAGGTTTTAGTGACGTCTACCACTCACGTCGGTACTTTAATTTTCTGTGAATGAGGAACCTTCTTTTCAACACTGGTTGGATCTATCGAGTTTTCGTCTCTGTAATGAAACGACTGATTTCAGGCAGATCAGTTCCGATATCAAAAAGGTCATCAGTACATACCTACACTCTCAACCTGACACTTCTTCCGACTCGTGACTTCTTAACATCCGGAGGCACTTTTATGTCCATTGTTTTGGATGAACCACTTCACATTTTTACTTTACTCTATTATATGTTTATAGTACTTAGTGTCTCGAACCGTTCCTTATCTTTAAAAAATATTTTCAACAATTCTTTCTAAGAGGTTTGAACCTCTTTTTTTATTTTTCCACACTAGAAGATGACAGGACACGTACGTACGAGTCAACGAGTCAGTACAGACTGAAACGTTTGGGTTACCTGACATTGGATGGTCCGAGGAGACAGGTGCCCTAAAAGTCCGTTCTTATAACCTCACCCAACGGTAAAGAGAAGGTGGACAATCACCACAAAAAATTTATTTAGTCGGAGTCTCGATAGACTGAAATATCCTCTTAGGTTCACAAAACCGTATTGATTAATCGTACGTTTGTAAAATAATGTGTTTTTCGATAATTCCATATATATCAACCAACTTCCTCTTCCGTTACCGTGACGTGAGGTCCTGAGAACGGACCTTTTAGGGTACTTGCCTCCTCGGACCATCTGATGTCAGGTACCCCAACGATTCTCAGCTTGTACTGATTCGCTGAAGTAAAACTGAAAAGTGAAAGTACGTAACCTCTTCCTTTACCGTTGGGTGAGGTCACAAGAACGGACCTCTTAGGGTCCCTACCCACTCGGACCACCCGACGACAGATACCCCAGCGTGTCTCAGCCTGTACTGACTTCGCTAAATCGTCGTCGTCGTCGTCAACAAACTTATGAAAGGGGTTTTTTGAGTGTAGAAGAACCTTGGGTTTTCACAATCAACGAGTCAACACAGACGGTCCGAAGAGACAGGTACCTTAAGAGGTCCGTTCTCATGACCCCACTCAAGGTAAGAGAAGAGGTCCCCTAGAAGAACTGAGTCCCTAACTTGGGTCCAGAGGATGTAACGTCCGTCTAAGAAATGGTAGACTCGATGGTTCCTTCGGGAACCTTGGAGTCTCACCCTGAAATAAACCTTTATCCTGGGAACACCTACATTAATTAATTCCTATGACTCTAATTCAGTAAGACCTAAATCCCACTGACCACAAAAGGGTTCTTCCCTCCTTTGTCTATTTCTCCCTTCTCGGGTCACTTTTACTTCCGTCTTTGACCTCAATATGACGGTGTTCGGCTCCTTATGATTCCTTACGAAGATATTCGTCCTTGATTGAACGGGACGGATGTTTTTCCGTTCTTTCACAGGAAGGGGTCTGAGAAATCCTCCCTCGTACCGAGACGGTCGTGGAACTAAAGTCTGAAGGTTGGAGTTCTTTCCACTCTTATTTACACACAACAAAATTCGGTATCATAAATACCATTAAACAATGTCGTCGGGATCATTTACTTATCTCATACTAATAGAATGAAAGACAAAGAATCTCTTCCTTTGGGGTTATATACCCAAATTATACCAAAATGAGGAGATACTCTGCACTTAGTCAAAACAAAGATTAAACCGTTAATAGAGTCGTAAGAAAAAACATAAAGATAGTTGATTTTTCTGTTTTTATTTCGGGATCAAAGAGGACAAGAGAAAACTTCGATAAGACAGTACGATAACCGTGAAAGAATTGACGTAATTTATTTTGAACTGTATCCGGATGTAATACATATATCCGGATGTAATACATACTCTTAGTACTAAAATTGTAGAATTCTTAATGTGACACTTCATGTGTGACTACGGATTGTTACTACTCTTACAATCTCTTCCAGTATTCCTACCTTTTCTATTTCTACTACTACAAAGGAACAGAAGGGTAGTATATTCGAAAGTATACCCGTCTTCTGTCCCGTAATGAGAATCCGAGAACTCGGTGGGTTCGGTACCGTGTATGTTGTCCGTTACACTCTGAAGGAGTCGGTGGTTCCTACTACACACCTTTAGTTCGACAGTACCGGACCTATCATAACAGAGTGACTGAAATCCTTTTATGGAATTCAAGGGTGGTCGTCGGAAAGTTTGTCGGAACAGTCCCTTATTTGTACGTCCGCATGTCTTACCTGAACACCTGTGTCTCGTCCTTCCTCTTCCACCCTACTTGACTCTCTCATCGTAACTGTATATATGTGATGGTACGCATTTTGTCTGTCGGTCACCCTTCGACGATGAATCGTGTCCCTCGAGTTGAGTCACAGGGCACTACTGGCTCTCCCACCCCGTCCCTTTTCCGAGTTCTCCCTCCCCCATACAAATGTATAACAACTAAGTGTAACAACATGTCGTCCTTGATTGTGTTGTAACATTTCTTGACATGAGTTTAACTTTTTTTTTTAAAAAAAATTCAGGACAGTCTTTCTCCGGGTAAGGGTACTACGGGTTAGTCCTAAAATCAGTTTCCGAGTAAGAGTCTAGACCTTGTTAGGTTTCTCTGAAGTCCCCTTGAAATTGAACTAAAAGACCACCCAAAACACTCCCTATTAAGTTACACTTGTGAAAGGTGTGTGTGTCTACGAGAAAAAACACTTACGACCACTTATGTTAAAAATAATACCAACTTCGGATAAAAAAGGGGAATCTTGTGTCTTAAAACTTTTGGTATTAAAATAACAGGACTAGTCACTCCTTTACTAATTTAAGAGTTTTTAAGAGTATACTCTATTTAAACGGTGATACCTTCTTAAGAATATTAAAAACACTGTTCGATACAAACAGAGGAAAGTCCTCTGTTTTTGTTTACTTATCTATGTCTTTTTCTTGTTTGGTTAATGAAATAAGACACAAGAAAACTGGAGGTTTTAGTGTAGAACGACCTAGTACAAAGAACCTTTCTCCCTTTCTACGTCCTATTATTAGGGTCTGTCTTTCTCCTACTACCGTGTTGAGACAGTAAAAGAGTCGACCTGTCACCACTCCAAGGATAAGATAGGACAACGGATCACCAAAAGAATTGGGAGGACTTTTGTTAGACATGACTAATGGATTCTTTACCCCTACAGGTAGAAGGAGACAAAGTAAATATTTGATTTACCTACCAAAAGTCAGTACCTAGTGGGGTATTTTTCGTAGAACAGGTAAAGTTTCGTTAATTCTCACCATTAACGAGGTCCCGGTAAAAAGGGAGAAGTAAAGAGTGACTCTCTCCGGTCGTCACACTGGAAGGACGGACATGGGAGGTGACACAGAGCTCCCGAGTTCGTCCCTTTCGTTGTGGGGTCCCTGTGTCAAGTAAAACTGTCGTTAAAAGAGTGAATACAAGGAAACGACGTCCGACTTAGTCGGTAGTCTAGTTATCGGGGGTTTACTGTCAGAGTCTTCACACCCTATCCTACAGTCGTCGTCCTCAACCTCGACTTCGGTGACTCAACTCATAGTCTGTGTTCTCCGGAACCAAGACAAAAGTCGAGAGGACCTTTGAATTCGTCCGGTAAATGGGAAGACGTAGGTACACTAGAGTAGCCTAGATAAAACTGTAAAGAAAACGATTTCAGAACCCTATCTCCAGAAAGGTCTTTGTGTATGTATAAAGTGTCTGTATTATATATGTATGTGTATGTCTTATTAGATTTACTTTTTGAATTTTTAATATTATCTAAGTTTTTTTACCTTGTATTACATCAGTAATGTTTATTACAAGTATTTCTTAAAAATAACTGTCTATTTACAAACGTTGTATTATAATTCACTCGTTTCGATTCCATCTTGAACAAAACATAATACAAGTTTTATATGACTCTTCCTTTTTGTAGTTTCATAATAGTTCACCAACGTAGACCAGTCGGTGAAAAAGAGACTTGTGAAAAGACTTAAAAGACGTTTATTTTACTTGTTAAAATAATAAACGGTTTCTGAATGACTTATATATATATATATATATATATATATATATATATACACACACACACACCCATCCACACACACATACACACACACACACACACACACTTTGTCGATGTCACCTTTACAGAATGTTCAAAAAGGTGAGAATAGGTGGAGAATGATAAAGAAACAGAATGTAAAGATGCGTTTGACCATCCAAGTTTGATCCAAGGACATTCGTTGGATCAAACTTACAATGGACATGTCTTTTTGATATGAAACTGAGAATTATCTTTATGATTCTCTCTCCTCTATACAAAAGATAAGAGTTTTTTGGTTTTATTTCCAAAACTGGTAGTGGTACATGTACACTCTTTGGTATAGGAGAATACCGAAATGTAGGTTGGGATCACTGAAATTTGGGGTGAACTTTTCTCTAGAAAGAAATTAAGGTTAAAAAAATTATAAATGAATCAAACAGACACGGTCCAGAATCAACGTTGTGACCTCTAGGAGATAAAATTAACATCGTACGCTCTAGATCAAACGACTGGTCCCTAGTCTAAGGTCCGGGGAACGTAACCCTCGTACCTCAGGATCGGTGGTCTGGTAGTCCCTTCAGGGATTAAGGTTATTAATTTTCGAATTTCGTCACTACATGGACAATAGAGATCTGTGGGACGAGGACTAAATATGATAGGGTTTCACAAGAGTTAGCCTATCACCACCGACCAATTTTGTGGTATATCGATTGACTATGGGTTTGTTGTAAGACACCGTTACAATATCTCATACTGGATGGTTTGAAAATATTCTATACACTGGTTCCTCCGACCCCAATTCTAAGGACCTATTTGAAAAGTCTTGTTAAAATGAACTCCTTGTCGTTTTACTTTATCTAAGGAAATAACTGTTGGAGGACTTCCGGTAATTATATGATTATTCATAACAAGTATGTCTCTCATTTATAACATAGATCGTAAATGGGTTTGTACGTTGGTGTCTTTGAAAAAACGAAGAGGACTCTGAGATTTCAAGACTCCTCTTGGTAAAACCTTCATGAAGAGATTTCTCAACTGAGTCAAACAGTCCAAACTGTTTACCCTAGTTTTACCTAGTGGGTTATTGTATTTTAAGTTACATGCTACGGTTAAGTAAGACTTAGTTCGGTGGATCGGGTGTCGTAAGACAACTCACCAGTCAACACACACCACTTTCCTGTTCGTTGTCTAGGTCCTCTTTCTTATCAGAGACGGAGAGTAACAAAATCCATAAGTGTCCTTGACGACAACTAGAGTCACTCGACCAGTTTGGAATCTCTAAGATAGAGGGTATTTGATTAAAAATTACAACGTCGGAGAAGAAAGGAATCGATGTTCTTAGTACCGTTTTGGTGAAACTTGACTCTTAATGACCGGTGACTTCTGAGACTACGACCCTCCCTAACCCCCATTCTCCTCTTCCCCTATTGTCTCCTACTCTACCGACCTACCGTAGTGGCTGAGCTACCTGTGCTCAAACCCACTTGAGGTCCTCAACCACTACCTGTCCCTCCGGACCACACGACGTTAAGTATTCCACTGTTTCTCAGCCTGTACTGACTCGCTGACTTGACTTGACTTGACTTGACTTGATATCTCTTAGACTCTGAACTGACAAAACCCCCCGATCAACTCATTGACCCGACCTACTCCCTTAAGTACAATGTGGATTTTCGTCGTCGACGAACCAACGACGACTAGTGAACCAGGGACGACCACACCCTTACATCCAGGTTCTAACGGTCTATCAAACCTAAAAAGTTTTCTTTGTCCTTTATATCGAAATATTATCGAAACGACTTAGATTAAATATTATATATGTTGGGTAGGTGAAATTCATAGAAGTGTATCCTATAAGTGTCTTAACACATTGGTAATGATGTTAGGTTTAAATGTCAAATAAGTTAAAAATTTACAATCAAGTTTATATAATTTTTACTTCATGTTCTGGTTTTTTTTTTTTTTGTCTCACATAGATAATAGGTACAAGTCGTACATCCGATGATTAGTTTTACCGAAGAAAGTATCTGTTTTTCCTCTTTTTAGTGGTGTATGGAGAAATACTGTAACATTGGTCATCCTAACTCGACCATGGGTTCTTTATTTATCCTGACTGATTATCAGATCAATCTTTGGATAATTAACGTATAAAGCCCTGTAAAATATGTGTACACCGTTTCTTTATGTACCCTTATCGGGTCAAAATACCCGATAGACATTCCTTAAAATTCGTTATTTTGTGTTGTTGTTTTTTCAGTAGGGAACTCCTACCCTTGATTTAGGTTAAACAAATCTGTACTGTACAGTACGGGTTGTACTGTCGACCATGTCTCTACCATGAATAATCTAACACGATATTGACACAAGTTATTAAACATGTTTTCTAATATTACTAAAAGGAAAGTGATTACTGGTGAATAGAAAGTTCTCCTTATATTCTCCTCTATCAGACTCTGATCTATTCTTTGTGTGCTTTTAAGAATTCTGAGATACTAAGATAAGGAATTCTTGTAAAGGTTTTATTACGTAAACTCTTAATTATATTTGTTTTATTCCGAAGGGACTATCGAGTAGACCATTTCTTAGGTGTACTTTACGTCCTCTGGGGTCAAACTAAGGACCCATCCCTTCTAAGGGACCTCTTCCGTATTCGATGGGTGAAGTCATAAGTACCCGGGGGACTATACCAAGTCTACCATTTCTAGGTGTACGTTAGGACAAACTAGGGGTCCAACCCTTCTAGGGGACCTCCTCCTTTATCGTTTGGTGAGATCATAAGAACGGACCTCTTAGGGGTAGCTGTTTCCTCGGACCACCCGATGTCAGGTACCCCAGCGTTTTTCAGATTCTGTTGACTCGTTGATTCGTGTCGTGTATTTTATATACTTTTGGACGAAGTGAATATAGTTACGAGATGATTCGTTACGGGGTCGTGAGACTTACAATGATTCAGTGGGACGGTTATTCTTGAGTCATATGTTTGTATCCTACGTCTCTGTATTATTTCGGGAACTTCGGTCCTTCAGTGTAGATTCTCTGTCCTTGACTTATTAGAAGAGAACGAATAGTCTGGTCGTTTAACCGGACAATACCGGGTCCCACTAGGTCCTGACAAGAAAAGATTCAGTCGTCTCGGAATTCTGATCCAGTCTCCAGTATGGGTCAACTTTCGTAAGTGCCTTCACCCCAACTATTCATGAGACCCAGTATAAGTTTCACTGGTTGTCGGGCAATCCATTATCCTGGAAGCTGAATTGGAGTTTACTTGTATGTGTAAGTTCCCTATACGTTTCGTTCGGGTCGAAGGACTAAGGTAGTTTAGTAAACGGGGTAAGGTAATTTCTTTTTTTTTTTTTTTCTAGAGTCAAATAGTCAGGTTTGAACTTCCGTAAAGATTATGTCTCAATTTTGGTTTTGTTGGACTATCTTATCTCCTAACTCCCGACCGACTTGTTCTAAAATTTTCGGACCATTCTTTCCTGTTTCTTGTTTCTTCTTTGATCGTAAGAGTAGAATCTGTAAATTGACAATTTAGGTCGTTATTCTAGCATAGTTTTTGTGAACGTCTCCACTTATATAGACTCATGTATTAGATACTAAAAAAAAAAAAAAAAAAAAAAATGTAATTCCGGTTCGATCGTTGGAAACGTTTTACAGCTCTCGAATTCTAATTTGAGGGGATGGCTGTGAACCTGAATCCAGTGACTCTCCTTCCGTTAGTTAAAGGTTTTCTTTCTTTTGTAATTCTTGTCGGTAAAGGAGGTTATTCCATTCGTTCATAATTTTAATAGTTAACTTAACCGTTCATAATTATATACAAACTTGGTGTTTTCTTAAGAATCGATAAAGTCTCCTAAATATTCTTTTCTCGGAGAATAAAATTAAAAATAAAAATGAAATAAAATTAAATGTTATTACATAACCAAAACGGTATGTAACTGGACTCAGGTGGTGTCCACATGTACGCAAGGGTTAGTACTTGGGGGGAGGGTGGAAGGAGGGGTATTGTAGAGAGACCCAGTAGGGGCACGTGGTCGGGGTTCGTACGACATAGAACACAGTCTGTATCTGACCGCTAAGCAAAGAATGTACTATCATATGTACAAAGTTACGGTAAGGGGGTTTAGTAGGGTGGGAGAGCGAGAGGGAGTCTCAGGTTTTCAGGTGAGATGTGTAGACATAGAGAAAACGACAGAGAGTATGTCCCAGTAGTAACGGTAGAAAGATTTAAGGTATATATACACAATCATATAACATAACCACAAAAAGAAAGACCGAATGAAGTGAGACATATTAGTCGAGGTCAAAGTAGGTAGAGTGATCTTTACTAAGTTTACATAAGAAAAATTACCGACTCATTATGAGGTAACACATATACATGGTGTCGAGTTTTATTTTAAAATGTCCCTTAAGAGACCGTCAGGTCACCAATCCTGAACCGCGAAAGTGACGACACCGGACCTAAGTCAGGGACCAGTCTCTTGATTCTTGGGTGTTCGGTGTATCACACCGGTTTTCTTTTTTTTCTTTTTCTTTTAAAATGTTTAAGTTTTTTTAAGTTTTAAGTTTTTTTTACTTAACGCAAAGTCTCTCTTGAGACATAAGATACGGGATATTTATATTTATTAGGTATTTATTCATATGTATATTGATATATACATATAAATATTTATATTTCTATTTATGTAGATATTTATATATTTATCGTGTACTCATAAAAATACATCAGTCTATATAAGAGCAATAGAATGTGTCATCAAAAAAGGGTCCATAAAGGGGTGAGGGACCCGTATTGATACCTGTAAACCTTAATTTCTCTCGTTTTGGAGGGTGAGTAAAAACAAAAAATCGAAAAGGAAACTTTCGATATATGTGGATTACATCTTTCGAGTCAAAGAGTCGGTCATCTGGTGGTCGATGATCGGTAACTTATGGATTAAGTCATAGAAACCGGTTCGATCAAAAATGATGGAACAAGAGAGGTGCTGAAGTTTCAGACTGGTTGTCTTTTTCTTTCTGTTAACCGACTACGAATCTCAGTAGTTGTACGTAAGAGGTAAGGGATAGTAGTTCTGTTATTCTTGAAACTGTTTAATTTCCTTAACTCTTCAGTTTTCCTTTAAGGATTGGACTTTATCTATCCCTATCAGAGAACAAGACTAGACCATAAAACACTCTACTGAAGAAGAAAGACGGATGGAGTGTGACCTAGTAGTAGTCGGAGGACGTTGAACTTCCGGTCTCTCAATAATCTTCAAATTAAAGTAAAATAGGGGATTCGGGAAAAGAAGAGGTACTGTGAGTGTGACTGTCAAATTTCTTTTATTCAAAACACGTTTTAAGAAAGGTCCCGTCTTAATAGGTGTCAAGAATTGACTTTTCACTTAAAATACTGTTAAAGACTAGGATTTTCAAACGGTCCCAATTTTGACCGTCGTTCTTTATGATAATCACTCTTTATTTAATTCTGTCGTGTTAACGAGGTCAGGATGTTAGAAAACCACGAGTGAATATAAGTCCTATTAAAGTGAACGGGTAAGGTATCTACAAAACTAAGAATTCTGGGTTTCCCCTCTTTTTACCTTTGACTCTGAACGTAGACTAGTCTAAAGGTAGACTAAAATCAGGATTTTGATAATATTGAACAGTTTATCGAGAAGGTCTCGATGACAACATGAAAGACTTAACTACACTACTTGACCATAATATAAAGATTGTATGACTAAATAAAGTTAATAAAAAGGAACAAAAGAAAGTTTGACAAGATTGGTGTTTATCTATACTTATTCTCTCGTAATTATAAGTTTAAGTACACTCTCGAACTACAAGTTTTTCTCTTCGGTTTCACTTTTCTGGACTCTGGAAATGGGAAAGAGTTTACTAAACCCTTTCATAATCTTTACTTAGTGTCGGGGTAAGAGGGGTCCGGATGGTTTATCCTTAGACGTAACATGGTCAAGGGGTCTTAAGGGGGTTGACTAAGTTTATGTGTATTTTTACACCCTTCATGACAAGATTCAGTGAATTAACTATGTACGACAAAGAGTATTACGTATCAAAAATTATAAATTTCAGTCAGACTCCAGTCCCCGTCGTCGGTTCTCCTCGTTGGGGTGTAGGTTCGTCGTCACCGACACACCCGAGTCCTCCCGACTCTCCTCCATGAGGTACAAGTTCCAGTCCTCCCCACTACCACTCCTCTATGGGGAGCAGGTTCCATTCCTCGTCACGGACGTGAAATGACCTCGTCGGCACTTCTCTATGGGGTGCAGGTTCCATCTCTTTGGGTTCATTATACAATCCACAACGTTCTCCCGTAGTCTCCCGTCTGTGTGACTTTGGTATGAGTGTCTTTTGATCAGTTAGATTAGTGTACCTGGTGTCGTAACAGATTAAGTTACTTTGTTTCGGTACGGCACACCCCGGTGGGTTCTACACCCCCCCCCCACCATTACCACCTCTCCAGCCTGTCTTACACCAGGTGACCTCTTCCCTTACCGTTTGGTGAAGTTACAGGAACGGAACTCTTGGAGTATTTGTCATACTTTTCCGTTTTACTATCCTATGACTTTCTCCTTTAGGGGTCCAGTCATCCACGGGTTATACGATGACCTCTAGTCACCTCTTGATTGAGGTCTTTCTTACTTCCCTACCTCGGTTTCGTTTTTGCTATGGGTGAACACCTACACTGACCACTATCTTCACTCCAGGCTATGACACTCCTCGTTATAACGTATCCTTAGACCTTACAATCCAGGTACTTAGTTTGGTTTATCCTTCACCAGTTTGTTCTGTATCCTTCTCACTTACAGCTGTCAGATCCTTAGTCGCTTGATTCTACATGACCTTACCCACTTGAATTTAGTCTACTGGTAATATAGATGATGAAACCCATCCTTAGTGAATCTTCTTTACCTCATCTGTAGTACCAGCTGTTTTCTGACTTTACGTCATGAGCCTACGTTAGAGTTTTTACTGTCTTACTAGAGACAAACAAAGGTTCCGTTTGGTAAGTTATAGTGTCATTAGGTTCAGACATGGGGTGTCTTTGAGACTTCTTCGACTTCAACTCGTCAAGATACTTCTGGATGTTCTGGAAAATCTTGATTGTGGGTTTTTTCTAAAGGAAAAGTAATATCCCCTGACCTTACGTTTTCATCCTTCAGTTCTTTGTGGACTTCATTGTTCGTTTAAATCGGAACCTTACGTCTTACGTCGTCCCGTTTCTGATTATCACAAAATGGTTCTTTTACGTGACCAATACCGTTTGTGGGAGAAGGTTGTTGTGTTCTATGTGAGATGTGTACCTGTAGTGGTCTACCAGTTTTGGCTTTAGTGTAACTAATATAAGAAACGTCGGTTTTTACCTCTTTGAGATATGTCAGTCGTTTTTGTTATGACCCTCGACTGACACCAAGTCTAGTACTTGAGGATAAACGGTTTAAGTCTGAATTTAACTTCTTTCATCCCTTTTGGTGATATGGATAAGTCATACTGGATTTAGTTTAGGGAATACTAATATGTCACCTTCACTCTTTATCTAAATTCCCTGATCTAGACTGTCTCACGGACTACTTGATACCTTACTCCAAGTACTGTAACATGTCCTCGGTCCCTAGTTCTGGTAGCGGTACCTTTTCTTTACGTTTTTTCGTTTTACCGACACACCCCTCCGGAACGTTTATCGACACTTTTCTTCTCTTTACTTTACGTTTCCTCTTTTCCTTTCTATATTTGTAGACTTACGTCTCAGGTTTCTTATCATTCTTCTCTATTCTTTCGGAAGGAGTCACTAGTTACGTTTCTTTATCTCTTCTTGTCTTACCTTTTCTGATCTCTAGGGAAGTTCTTTTAATCTCTATAGTTCCCTTGTAAAGTACGTTTCTACCCGAGCTATTTCCTGTCTTTAACATACCTGGATTGTCTTCGTCTTCTATAATTCTTCATCGTGCTTATGTGTCTTCTTGACATGTTTTTTCTAGAAGTTCTTGTTCTATTAGTACTACAACACTAGTGAGTGGATCTCGGTCTGTAGGAGCTTACACTTCAGTTCACCCGGAATCTGTGGTAGTGATGTTTTTTTCGATCACCTTCACTATTTTAAGGTCAACTCGATAAAGTTTAGGACTTTCTACTACTACACTTTCACGACGTGAGTTATACGGTCGTTTAAACCTTTTGAGTCGTCACCGGTGTCCTGACCTTTTCCAGTCAAAAGTAAGGTTAGGGTTTCTTTCCGTTACGGTTTCTTACGAGTTTGATGACATGTTAACGTGAGTAGAGTGTGCGATTATTTCATTACGAGTTTTAAGAGGTTCGGTCCGAAGTCGTTATGCACTTGTTACTTGAAGGTCTACAAGTTCGACCAAAATCTTTTCCGTCTCCTTGGTCTCTACTTTAACGGTTGTAGACGACCTAGTAGTTTTTTCGTTCTCTCAAGTCCTTTTGTAGATAAAGACGGTTTCGGAAACTGACACACCTAGTGTTCTTTGACACCTTTTAAGACTTTCTCTACCCTTATGGTCTGGTGGACTGGACGGAGAACTCTTTGGATATACGTCCAGTCTTTCGTTGTCGATCTTGACCTGTACCTTGTTGTCTGACCAAGGTTTACCCTTTTCGTCATGTAGTTCCGACATATAACAGTGGGACGAATAAGTTGAATATACGTCTCATGTAGTACTCTTTGCGACCCGACCTTCTTCGTGTTCGACCTTAGTTCTAACGGTCCTCTTTATAGTTATTGAAGTCTATACGTCTACTGTGGTGGGAATACCGTCTTTCACTTCTCCTTGATTTTTTGGAGGACTACTTTCACTTTCTCCTCTCACTTTTTCAACCGAATTTCGAGTTGTAAATCTTTTGTTTCTAGTGCCGTAGACCAGGGTCGTGAAGTACCCTTTATCTACCCCTTTGTCACCTTTGTTACAGTCCGAAATAAAACCCCCAGAGGTTTTAGTGACGTCTACCACTGACGTCGGTACTTTAATTTTCTACGAATGAGGAACCTTCTTTTCAATACTGATTGGATCTATCATATAAGTTTTCGTCTCTGTAATGAAACGACTGATTCCAGGTAGATCAGTTCCGATACCAAAAAGGTCACAGTACATATCTACACTCTCAACCTGACACTTCTTTCGACTCGTGGTTTCTTAACTACGAAAACTTGACACCACAACCTCTTCTGAGAACTCTCAGGGAACCCGACGGTCCTCTAGGTTGGTAAGGTAAGATTTCATCTAGTCAGGACCCACTAGAAAGCTTTTTACTACGACTTCGACTTTGAGGTTATGACACCGGTGGAGTACGTTTCTCAACTGAATAACCTTTTATGATACTACGACTCTCCCTAACCCCCGTCCTCCTCTTCCCCCGCTGTCTCCTACTCTACCGACCTACCGTAGTGACTGATCTGCTTACACTCAAACTCACTTGAGGTTCTTAAGCACTATCTGTCCCTCCGGACCATGTGACGTTAAGTACCCCAACGTTTCTCAGCCTGTGCTGACTCGATGACTTGACTCGACTTAACTTCCTTATACGTAACAGAAGTATCAGTACTACAACCGAATACATTTTAGTTTCTAAAAATAGGAACTCTTTTTAATCTCTGATAGTTCAGATCTATTCCCCGGAGGGTTCAACGTGATCACCATTTCTTAGACGGACGGTAACGTCGTGTACTTGCTCAGTCACAAATTTAGGGACCCAACCTTTTTAGGGGACCTCTTCCTTTACCGTTGGGTGGAGTCATAAGAACGGATTTCTTAGGGTACCTGCCACATCGGACCGTCCGATGTCAGGTATCCCAACCTTTCCCAGTACGTGTGTGTATGTTCAGATCTATAGATAAGTTCCTTTTTGTTTTGTTTTAAATTATCTATAGGTCTCTCCCATTCACAAAACGATTGTCGTTGTGTCGTAATTCACTATTTCGTTCCTGTACTTCGGTCCGGGTGATTATGTGTTAGACCATGACAAAGATGGTGGTACGACAAAGGGTGGTTCGTCTGGTTTACACCCGTAAATACGACAACGACGATTCAATGAAGTCAGTACAGGTTGAGAAACGTTGGTCCCTAGGTTGGAACGAGAGAATGTAGAGCACGTAACGGTCCACGAAAGAAGGGGTGATCGCGGGGGACCCTTTGGGTACCTGAAAATATTGTTCTCGGTTCTTTATAGTTAAGGAATGATGTATAGTTAGATAAAGAACGGGCTGTAGATATAAGAGTAAACTAAAACTGTTACTAATATCATGTCTATTTTAATAGTGAAGGTAAAATGTTTACTTTTATGACTCCGAGTCCTTCTCACTCAGTGCCCAGATTCTAGTGTGTAAATCTTTACCACTGAATTGAAGTCTTTCTGTCTGACCAGAGGAGGTCAGTGGTACAGTAATTACAGTGTGATAAATACTACTTTGATAAGTAAGATGCAAGTAAAATTAGGTATTATGGGTTGTCTGAATGATTATCTTAAATAGTATTAAATGAGATTTGTTCACACGATAAAATGGGTGTTCGTTGTACCGGAATAACGTGAACTAAGGTAACTCTAACGAAGGTTTCTTTTTGTTGTCTTTTAAATTTGAGTCCATTTAATGTCGCCGGAATGGAATAGGAACCTTACATGTAAGGTTCTGGGGGTCATCTACGGGTTTTGGTGTCCATCACGACACAGAAAAGGATATGTATGTATACATACTATTTCAAATTAAACGTTTGATCTAAAATTTATATATATGTACATTTATATAATTTTATATATTATATATTTATACATTTGCTCTACTTATCGTTGATTCTATATATATAGATACTATTTCAAATTGAATATTTAATCTAAAATTTATATATATGTGTATTTATATTATATAATTTTATATATTATATATTTATACATTTGAACTCTACTTATTGTAGATTCTATTTTAGCTGGTTAATTTTTGTATATGACGTTTATATCGAAGAAAAAGAGAGAGAGAGAGTTTTATAACATGAAATGAGTGGTACGAAGAACACTATTGCACTCTATTTTACGGATGTACTACTCTACTTCCTTCCACTTACCACATCCGTGACACTACGTCGTAATCCTACGTTGACTGGAAGGTTACTATACGATTTTCCTTCCACTTACCACATCCGTGACACTACGTCGTAATCCTACGTTGACTGGAAGGTTACTATACGATTTTCCTTCTAATAGACGAACCTCACCAGGACCGAGTGACTGGGTCGTTGAATTTTGATTACTAATGAATAAAGATCTTAAAATATAAATTATAAAAAACTGGTACCTACCGGTGTCTATTGATTTTGATGTCTTTTACTTCAGTAGTTATCTCCTCTAACACCATGGAGACACATCTCAACAACAACAACAACAACAACAACAACAAAAGTCCTTGTGTAATGAAGTGTAAAGATCCGTTTTCTTAGTGTTATCGTAGTATGTTTGACAAACACTGGGATCGTCTATTGGTATTGTCAAAATATTTCGTGACTAAGAGTGACAAATTGAATATATTTATTCTTACCGGTTGTAGAAACATTACGGTCTAAATAAAAGAACCTTTATAGTTAAGTGTGAGTAAAATTCTGAGTCTTTTTACTCGGTATTCTTCAAGTACGTTCCCAACAAGAACAACAAGTCTTACGTTGTTTGGTCCGAAGGAACAGGAAGTGATAGAGGTCCTCAAACGGGTTTGATTACAGGAAACTCAGTCACTACAGTAGGTTGGTAGAATGGGAGATTGCGGGGAATAGGAGGACGTGAGTTAAAAAGGGTTGTAGTCCCATAAAAGATTACTCAGTCGAGAAGAGTAGTTCACTGGTTTCATAACCTCGAAGTCGACGTCGTAGTCGGGAAGGTTACTTATAAGTCCCAACTAAAGTAAATCCTAACTGACCAAACTAGAGGAACGACAGGTTCCCTGAGAGTTCTCAGAAGAGGTTGTGGTGTTAAACTTGTGTAGTTAAGAAGTCACGAGTCGGAAATATCAGGTGACAGTACAGGTATGTACTGATGACCTTTTTGGTATCGAAACTGATATGTCTGGAAACAGTTGTTGTTCTTCAGAGAAGAAAAATTATACGACAGACCCAACCAGTATCGAAAATTACTTGTTCCTCGTTCACAGAAAATTAAAGTACTGACGTCAGTAGTTGGTGTCACTAAAACCTCGGGTTCTTTTATTTTAGACGGTGACAAAGGTGAATAAGGGGTATATAAACGGTGTTTCACTACCCTGACCTACGGTACTAAAATCAAAAAACTTGTGACTCAAAATTCGGTCGAAAAAATGAGAGGAGAGAGTGGGAATAGTTCTTCAAGAAATCAAGGAGAAGGAAAAGACGGTAATCTGACGATAGTAGACGTATAGACTCCACCAGCTATAAAGGAGGTCTTTAGTACTAAGGTCGAACACTCAGTAGGTAGGACCGTAAAGTGTACTACATGAGACGTATCTTTAATTTATTCGTCCTACTTTTATATGTCGGAACAGTGTGAGGGAAAGGGTTAAAAATTGATCAGGAAACAAGGTACAGGCCAAGATAGACAACGAAGAACTGGACGTATGTCCAAAGAGTTCTCCATCTGTTCCACCAGACCGTAAAGGTAGACATTCTTGAAAGATCAAACAACACTAGGTGTGCCAGTTTCCGAAGTCACATCATTACTTCGTCTTCATCTACAAGTAGACCTTAAGGGAATGAAAAGGATACTAGGTTGTCTACAACCGTTAAACTAGAGACCAAGGAGATGGAAAAGATTTAGGTCGAACATATAGACCTTCAAGAGTCAAGTGTGTGACAACTTCAGATCGAACTTCCTAAAACTCGTACTGGAACAATCGTACACTTTACTCATGTTAACACACCATCAAACTTGTACGAAACTGTAAAGGAAAGAAACCTCAAACCTACTTTTAACTGTAAAAGTTCAGGACACCGGTGGTGACTCAAAAAGTTTAAACGACTGTATAACTCACTTTATGAAATCGTCGTAGTAGAAAATCCTAAACTTTATCGATTAGACCTTAAGGTAGTGGAGGTGATAATAAGTATCATTACGAAGGATTCCGTGTGAACTGAAGTGAGAGGTCCTAAGACCAAAATCCACTTACTGGTGTGGTAGTACTAATAGGGTCAGTAATTCTGGAAAAAACATATCAAGAAGACACATAAGAACGGTGGAAAAGAATTAGAGAAGTCGAAGTACGTTCCGTCTTACACTATTGAGGACAACCCTTATCTCTTGTTCCTTATTACTGGACTAGTCTATTAAGTGTTCCTAAGTGAGAGAAGTTATAATTGTTTGTATCATGATCACCGGATCTATATTCTCCATTTTTCTACCACAGAGAAGGTTCTAAACCGTGACTGAAGGTGAGGAAATATTTCTGACAAGTAGTTGAGAGATCGTGAAAGTACTTAGTAAGGCAATAGATATTTGAAAATTAAATGGTTCGGTACTCATATAAACAACGGAGACTTTGAACCTAAAAACGTGTTTTTCTTTCTCATACAATGTTTCATTACTACAGAATATGTTACAAGGTCTTAAGTAGTATTTGTAAATACACGCATGGTATATGTTTTCAAGACACCATCGTAATTGTTACTAATACTGATTTTTACGGACTTTTTCCTCCCCCAACCCCTTTAAATCCTCTTTTGTTGGTATATAAAAGACACCCTATGACCTGGAAATATTTCCGAGATTGATCAGGGGTTTAGGAAAGAGACATTAGTGACAACCTTATCAGGATTGAGATCCTGATAAGGATCACGTATGTTAATAACTTATCGAGGTTACGAATTTTTGTAAAACTGAATGGTAAACTCTTTAGGAAAAGTACCCTGTACTCTGATTAGACATCGTTTGTTAGAAAAGAAGAATACCTTTCGTTACTAATAGTAGATCAGAATTTTCATCACTTCAGCGAGTCAGCAGAGACTAAGAAACGTTGTGGTACCTGACATCAGATGGTCCGAGGAGACAAGTACCCTGAAAGGTCCGTTCTCATGACCTCACCTAACAGTAAAGGAAGAGATCCCCTAGAAGGACTGGGTGTCTACCTTGGACCTAGAGGGCGTAATGTCCGTCTGCGAAATGGTAGACTCGATGGTCCCTTCGGTAGAACAGAATATATTCCATAGTTTTTATGTTCACGGGAAAGTGTCTCCTATCTGGTGTATAGACGTCTTTTGACTTTCTTTACGTAAGACAGATGTTTAGGAGACGTATTGAGGGGGGAGGAAAAAATATCTTTAATACACACGAGATGAAAGAAAATTTTTTTTAAAATAAAACATAACTCAATATTGACTGATTGTTACAACACTGTCAAAGTACACTTGTCATTTCCCTGAGTCGGTATGCATATCTCCCGATAGGAAAGTATAAGGACGTTCTCTTGTCTCTCTTTTCATATGGTATCAAAGGGTTTACCCTCAACACAAACTGTAGTAAGTCAAGTCAAGTCAGAGAGTCAGCACAGGCTGAGAGACGCTGGGGTACTTAGTGTCGTACGGTCCGGAGGGACAGGTAGTGGTTGAGGGCCTCAAGTGAGTCTGAGTGTAGGTAGGTCAGTCACTACGGTAGGTCGGTAGAGTAGGAGACAGTAGGGGAAGAGGAGGACAGGGGTTAGGGAGGGTCGTAGTTTCAGAAAAGGTTACTCAGTTGAGAAACGTACTCCACCGGTTTCATGACCTCAAAGTCGAAATCGTAGTAAGGAAGGTTTCTTTAGGGTCCCGACTAGAGGAAGTTTTACCTAACCAACCTAGAGGAACGTCAGGTTCCCTGAGAGTTCTCAGAAGAGGTTGTTGTGTCAAGTTTTCGTAGTTAAGAAGCCACGAGTCGGAAGAAGTGTCAGGTTGAGAGTGTAGGTATGTACTGGTGTCCTTTTTGGTATCGGAACTGATCTGCCTGGAATAAGCCATTTTATTATAGAGACGAAAACGTACACGATAGATCCAACCAGTATTGAAAAGAAGGTTCCTCATTCGTAGNAAGTTTTCGTAGTTAAGAAGCCACGAGTCGGAAGAAGTGTCAGGTTGAGAGTGTAGGTATGTACTGGTGTCCTTTTTGGTATCGGAACTGATCTACCTGGAATAAGCCATTTTATTATAGAGACGAAAACGTACACGATAGATCCAACCAGTATTGAAAAGAAGGTTCCTCATTCGTAGAAAATTAAAGTACAGACGTCAGTGGTAGACGTCACTAAAACCTCGGGGGGTTTTATTTCGGACTGTGACAAAGGTGACAAAGGAGTAGATGGGACTCACTTTATACTCTCAAGTCATGGAAGGTGTGGGTGAGGTTGGGGACTTTACTAATTATCACGACCTATCTCCCTAGGAACGGGGAGACGGACAGAACTCAAGATCACCAAATTGATTTTTATTTTAATTACTTTCTGTCTAATTGTCCTCTTTTTCTTTGTGTATGTTAAAAACGTGTGTCTCCAGAGTATCTTTCCCTGAATTCTTACCGAGAATGTGAAAAATGTGTTTCTTTATTATTTAAACTTTTATTAAATGTCTTTTTTCTTAGAAAACAAACTTACGAATTAACAATTCTTTAAATTGACCCTCAAACTCGAACCCATCATTTAATCATTTCTTCATTGTTCCAAATGAAGAGTCGGGACTTAAGGGACGTAAACAACTGTTACCACGGAAAGATAGAGGTCCATGTACTTCCCGGGGAAAGTATACCGTCCAAATAAAGGACGAAAGTTACTCTGTCTCTCCTTACACAGAGAGAAGGTAACCGACAAAGGATTCATTGATTTAGTTTTATTAGTTATACGATAATTTTGAGTAAAACCCCACTGGACAGGGTCCGGGGTCACGACTAGTCACCATTGGTCCCACCCTCCGTCAAATGAAGTGTACCAGTAAGTCTCTGGATCTGAATACCTTCTCGTAGTAGAACTTGGTGTAGTCGGTCTTTTATATAAGACTAGTAGTACCCCCTCTTCTACCGTAACCGCCTAGAGTCCAGTCCGTACTTTATGGTCGGACCTTCACTGTGTGGGTGAAGGAGACGACTAAGTAACTGGTCTTGACACTTAAAGTGTCGACGATTCTTCGACTTTTTGTGTCAGGAGGTTCAAGAACCTTTTTCCGTTGACTTATAACCACTGGAGACCATTACTGACGAAGTCCAGAGAAACCATAGAAAGGAAAAAGTTTAATTCGTAGGTATTAAGGTACTTGACTAGAAATACACTATACCAAAGGTATCGGGAGTAGAAAGACGAATGGGTAAACAGTAGAGATGAAAATGTTCAAAAGTTGGACGTGGATTTCTAGTATTTTGAGGGTGTTTAATATACACTAAAAACACTAGTACAAATATAAGAAACCTATTTCCTACGTCGGAAGTTTTCCCAGTCGGGTTCTTTTCCCTCGAGATTCCCAAGTTGGACTCTTATAAATCCTTGGAGGTAAAGTCGTGAAGTAATGACGGAAAGTTTCAGGTACGAATGTTTCGTTATCGAATCGTTGTCAGACTGAGAACCACTTATGGTAATACGGATAATATAATAACGACTTATGATAGTAAGACAATATAGAAGACTAACCTTGTATTTATGTAACGGAGAGTACTTTTTCCGGATCCTCGTGAATTGAAAAACTGTCTTATGACATAATGTACCTAAAATACTCGTCAATTTTGTGGATTTATACATGGTCAATTTGACGACAGTTCACTATATAGTGGTTAGGAAGTCGTGGGAATATCGTCTTTTACTCCTTCTTGATTTCTCGGAGAACTACTTTCACTTTCTCTTTTCATTTTTTCAACCGAATTTCGAGTTGTAAGTCTTTTGATTCTAGTACCGTAGGTCAGTGTAGTTAGGTACCGTTTATCTACCCCTTTGTTATCTTTGTCACCGACTGAAATAAAACCCCCCGAGGTTTTAGTGACGTCTACCACTAATGTCGGTACTTTAATTTTCTACGAATTAGAACCTTCCTTTCAATACTGGTTGGACCGACAACGACTGGTTGGACCTTTCGTATAGTTTTTCGTCTCTGTAATGAAACAGTTGTTTCCAGGTAGATCAGTTCCGATACCAAAAAGGTCATGAGTACATACCTACACTCTCACCTGACATTTCTTTCAACTCACGGTTTCTTAACTATGAAAACTTGACACCACAACCTCTTCTGAGAACTTTCAGGGAACCTGAAGTTTCTCTAGTTTGGTCAGTTAGGGTTTCGTCTAGTCGGGACTTATAAGTAACCTTCCTGACTACGACTTCGACTTCGAGGTTATAAAACCGGTTGACTACACTTCTCGGTTGAGTGACCTTTTCT
Organism: Capra ibex; assembly: GCA_006410555.1. Classification (NCBI taxonomy): domain Eukaryota; kingdom Metazoa; phylum Chordata; class Mammalia; order Artiodactyla; family Bovidae; genus Capra; species Capra ibex. Next base: position 38,857,564 of record SJYO01004576.1, read on the forward strand.
GGGACTACGATCCTTTCTAACCCTCATCCTCCTCTTCAACCGTTGTCTCCTACTCTACCAACCTACCGTAGTGGCTGAGTTACCTGTACTCACACTCATTTGAGGTCGTCAACCACTACCTGTCCCTCCGGACCGCACGACGTCAAGTACCCCAGAGTTTCTCAGTCTGACTCGTTGACTTGGCTTGACTTGACTTGAGTCGAAGATGTTCAAGAAACGTTAACAAAATCAATGAAGAGGACCGAGACAAGAGGACAGGTAAGTAGAGAAGTCCGATTTCCAAGCATAGACGTATTTACCGGAACTTACAATTGAGATAGTAATTTGTATAATGCACAAGAAATGAGGATGTAAAAATAAAAGACTAACAGTAAATAATATACCTAAATATGTTCAGTTGAAGTATTTTGTGACCCATCAAACCACGTTTCCTGATTCGACATCTCGTATGGCGTACTCTTGAGGGAGGTCCTAGGTGTAAGACCTAACAGTGGGAAAAGACGTAGATAAGGGTCCAAACAGTCAAGAACACTGACAAATGGACTGATAGTACCAAGTGCAGGGGACGGAAAAGTATTTACTCATCCAAAGACCAGAGTACGTGTGAGAACCACTACGGAAGTCAGGTCAACTAGACACACATAAACAAAAAAGTTTAAAGGAACTAGATTTTACACCAAAAATCTACACAAAAAATTGTAATTTTAAAACTAGTGCTGAGAATGTCGTCTAGACTTAAGTCCGTTTAGTGAATTACTGAGACCCTTTATAAAAAAAGTAGTTATTTCTTTACCAACCTGGTCTTTGGAATGTCAGGTAACATTGAGATCTTCACATTCTAAGAGACTTAAAACGATCTGTGAACGTAGACTTCTCGTTTTTTGAAGGGTCTATATTAACATGGTTACGACACTACTGTTTCTGTGACTTCGTACTTCCCCAAAAGGTTTAACAAAATATGTCAGATAATAACTTGTCCCTTCTTAGGGTGAGATAGTTATCAGTGAGACCTTTCTATCGTAAAAGGAGAGGACGATCTGTAATGTTACCTTGTACACGGTGGATTGTCAAATTGACATATTGAAACCGATTACGGTCGATAGTTCAGTATAATGAAACCGAACAATCGAAGTTTTTTGGAGTGTTCCAATTGACACACTATTAAGTCACTGTAAATAGATTCCTAATTTTATAATACTCTAGTGTCATGTCTTTTATTATGTCTATAGTATGTGAACAATATCGATAAGTCCTTTTTTTTTACCTTTTAAATACGGACATAAAGAGACGGATAAGAACACACTTTATAAATAGGATCTGTTGGTGATAAAAGTCTGATTACGACAAATTAGAATAAATTTTCCCAACCGTCAGTACGGGAAGGAGGGAATGATCCCAGGACGGACTATTAGTCAGTATGTTATAAGGTCTTCGTGAAGCATATAATTCAGTGGTCTTCTGTAAAATACCCAAAGTCACTAGAGACAAGGAAAGTTATACTCTCCTGCAGTCAATTGAAAAAAAAAAGTAACGAATAAAGAAAAATTTAAAAAATTATATTTAAATAAATAAAATTAACCTCCAATTAATGAAATTCATTTTCTCTTTTTTTGTATCGTATATGAGACCTAGAGTTTACTTATCTCTCGAATTTACGTAAAGTTATGTGATGTAAAATTACGTAACGTTATCGAATTACATAAGGAATTCTTTAAATTTTTTAGACATTTATTTGGGATACGGACTCTACGGTCCGGTCCGTGACTACGGGGGTCCCCTTTACCCTCAACAAAAATCCTTCTTTAATTCGACTGGTATCAAAAAGACGGGAGAACGGAGACAAGAGAAGTGAAATCAAAAAAAAAAAAAAAATTAAAAATAAAAATGAAATAAAATGAAATGTTATGTGATAACCAAAACGGTATGTAACTGTACTTAGGTGGTGCCCGCATGTACTCAAGGGTTAGGACTTGGGGAGAGGGTGGATGGTGGGGTATAGTAGAGAGACCTAGTAGGGGCACGTGGTCGGGGTTCGTAGGACATAGGACATAGTTTGTATCTAACCACTAAGCAAAGAATGTACTATCATATGTACAAAGTCACGGTAAGAGGGTTTAGTAGGGTGGGAGAGGGAGAGGGAGTCTCAGGTTTTCAGGCAAGATATGTAGACACAGAGAAAACGACAGGATGTATGTCCCAATAGTAATGGTAGAAAGATTTAAGGTATATATACACACTCATATGACATAACCACAAAAAGAAAGACCGAATGAAGTGAGACATATTAACCGAGGTCAAAGTAGGTAGGGTAATCTTGACTAAGTTTACATAAGAAAAATTACCGACTCATTATGAGGTAACACATATACATGATGTCGAAAGAATAGGTAAGTAGACGACTACCTGTAGATCCAACAAAGGTACAGAACCTTCTTTATCTTTTAGAATTGTCTGGGTAGTGTTCGTGTTTTTAACTTTGACATTAGTCTTTAGAAGGTCGTTTGTTTTCGGGTCCAGGTCTACCGAAACGTCGACTAAAGATAGTTTTTAAATCTCTTCTCGATTGTGGATAGGATGAGTTTGAGAAGGTCTTTTAACGTCTCCTTCCATTTGAAGGTTTGAGTAAGATACTCCGGTGGTAGTGGGATTATGGTTTTAGACTGTTTCTACGGTGTTTTTGTCTTTCGATGTCCGGTTATAGTGATTACTTGTATCTACGTTTTTAGGAGTTGTTTTAAGATCGTTAGTCTTAGGTTGTTGTATAATTTTTAGTATGTACTACTAGTTCACCCGAAATAGGGTCCCTACGTTCCTAAGAAGTTATAGGCGTTTAGTTAGTTACATTAAGTGGTGTAATTGTTTAACTTTTTATTTTCGGCATACTAATAGAGTTATCTACGTCTCTTCCGGAAACTGTTTTAAATTGTAGGTAAATACTATTTTTTTTTTGAGAGGTCTTTCGTCCTTGTCTTCATGGAGTTGTATTATTTTCGATATATACTGTTTGGGTGTCGTTTGTAATAGGAGTTACCACTTTTTAACTTTCGTAAAGGGGATTTCAGTCCTT
>SJYO01004576.1:38860709-38924492 GCA_006410555.1 Capra ibex
TTTTTTTTTTGAGAGGTCTTTCGTCCTTGTCTTCCTTGTATGGAGTTGTATTACTTTCGATACATACTGTTTGGGTGTCGTTTGTAATAGGAGTTACCACTTTTTAACTTTCGTAAAGGGGATTTCAGTCCTCGTTCTGTTGCCACGGGTGAAAGTGGTGATGATAAGTTGTATCAAGACCTTCAAAACCGGTGTCGTTAATTTCGTCTTTTTCTTTATTTTCCTTAGGTGTGACCTTTTCTTCTTCATTTTGAGAGTGACAAATGTCTACTGTACTAGGAGATGTATCGTTTGAGATTTCTAAGGTGGTCTTTTAATGATCTCGATTAGTTACTTATATCATTTCAACGTCCTATACTTTAGTTGTGTGTCTTTAGAGAACGTAACGATATGTGATTATTACTCTTTCATCTTTTTCTTTAATTCCTTTGTTAAGGTAAGTGGTAACGTTACTTTTCTTATTTTATGGATTCTTATATAGACAAGAGAAGTGAAATTTGATTGTAAGGGAATATTTCCTTAGAAAACGAGTCCCTGTAGATTTTGTAGTTTATTAACAGAATACGAAGTGACATTACTATTTGTACGAATACCGACCGGATTCGAATTCTCCCGGTGTTGAAAGAGGCAGAGATCACCGCTACTTTGGTGAAACTCAACTTATGAAAAATTTCCGAAAGGAGTCCAGAAAGTACCCACTTTTATACTCAATACATTTGTACAGTCAGTAATGTTCCCGAAGATACTTGATGAATAGATAGTTCTTTTTTTAGAAAGACTTTGGTTGATGGGAGAAGGTCCCCTTACCTGTTTGTAGGAAACAGTTGGACCGTCTTTTTTCAGGAATTAATAATAAAAATGGTTAACCATTTCGTTATTACCGAACGTATCATATCCAGGAGTTCTTTATAGACATATATACAACTGACTTCTCACAAATAAGTCACGATACGAAGGTCCTGGTCTTTTTTTATTAAATTTTCATATTCTGTATCGTACCCCAAAGTTTTTTAAATATCATGTAAACTCCTGTCGTTACCGTATAAATTATATTAATCTTAGTTATAGTATTTTTATGTGTAAAACTTTCTGAATATCTAAATTTTAAGAAACGTCTGAAACCTTTTCCTTTTTGTTTATATTTGATCTTATTTGTGATTTTTGAAACACCTTCTTCACCTATACCTTGAAAACAAACAAATACGACTCAATGTTGTGATTTGTTTATTTGTTTTAAAAGTTACCGAATGGTGTGTAAATAAAAACTGAGTGTATGTACTATGGACCCAACCGAAGTCAAGACAAGGAATAGAAGGAATAGGTTCCTGAGTCCGATTTCCTGGTCAGAGTAAAATTAGACGACCGTGTCTCTTCATTATCTTTATTAATTTGGTGTGTTACCGAGAACTTCGAAGATAAACCAGTGTTGTATATAATGAAGGTGGGTGTGAGGTGGTCGATTGTTCAGTACACTTGTTCTGACGGTAGCTACCTCTTGGTTCATATCAAAAGTATGACCCTCCTCATATCGTTTAGTGAATTATTGATTACTTCTATATTTTAGGAGAATCTCATTTCTGTCGTATATTATGTTATTATTATATAATGACATTATAATGTTATGTCATTATATTAGAGGATTCTCGAAATAGTATTTCATCTATACCTTACACCCAACCTCTACTTTTATCGTCTTTATAGACCTAGTTTTCCATACGGATATAACTAAAATAGACTCTGAAAGTTTCCCAAAAAGTTTTGACAATTTTATTAAGTGTAAAGTGGTCACATACTTTTCTATAAAGGTTGGGTATAATAGTTAACGAGTTATAGGGTGAATCATTCTATCCCATTAAGTAAAAGGGTAAAAGTAAGGAGACCAATATTCCTTCTTATAAACAAGTATATAAAATACCGATAAAAGGGATAAATATATGAAAATTTTGTTATTGTAAAATCATTTATCTCTCTTAAATATGTCGAACAATTTTAAGTAGTGTTAGACGAGTCTAAAATCCGGAACTGAGTTCATTTCACCACCTCCTAACAACAAATACACCATAGACAGTCGTAAACAAAACAAAAAAATATTTTGAAATTTTATGGTGAGGTGTGTGTGAGTTGAATGGTCTATTCCGTACTTTAACGGATCTTTCTTTCTAGTGTCTAAAATTTTACGACTTAAGACCGATATTTGTCACATGTAGATTAGTAAATACTCCGATCATAAATCGGATCACGTGTTCCATTAGTGGTAAAGACAGGACTAATTGACAAGTTCTTAGGAGGTTAAGGAAGTCTGATTTGAGATGGTTTTGTATCTAATAAAAACTTTAAGACATTGTAAGTGTATAAGTAGTATGTGAAAAGAAATGATGATCTACCTTCCAGAGTCTACCATTCGAAACAAAACAGGACAAATGGTACTTAGTGGTTACGGCTCACGTCACCAGGTTTATGTACCGGGTACTTAAAAACAACTCCTACTATTATTTACTTACATGTGTTGTCAAGTTCCCTTTCGAAATTTAGTTATTTTCATTTGACGTTTATAAAAAGTATAACGAATTAGTTAGTTACGTGGTTTTTCTTATGACTTACCGAAGTCAGTCTGAATACTAAACGAATTTCTATTTTTATATTTGATCAAACCTACTTTAAACGTAACCGTCTTCAAAATTTAAAAGTAAAGTTTGAATTGTATACAGTTCTTCATCGACTTGGTTAAGATTCAAGTATGGTTCACGGACACTATCTCGGGTCACATTTGGATTTACGAGTCCAAAATGACTGATTTTTTACTTCGATTGACTTATAATTCTTTTATGACATAAAAACGTACTATCTCTGTATTGTAACTTGCTGGTCTAAGTTAAGGTAATTTTTCATATAACACAGTCTCCAGAGGATTCTGATAGGGGTCAAAGTTCCCAAGTGTTTCTTCTACGTGTCCTGTATTGGGAAAAGATTTACTATTATCTGTAAAGGTAGTCATAGACCTTAGAAAAAGGAAATGTGTGATCTACTACACATAACCTAAAAGGGTGACAAAGATTTTGAACACAGAACGTGCATAAACTCTTACTAACGTATTACGATCATTTACTTTTCCCTTCATAAGTATGTTTTTACGGATACCGTTTTGCGATCGTAATTTTATGACTGTTTAAAATGTAACTCAACGTCTTTAGATACCCCGTAGTTCTTTCTCTTTATAATAGTACTGTAATTATCCATTGAGACTTTGTACGTGGTTAAATTTAAGTTATTTTACATTTACAAAAAACAAATTTCACTATGTAAAACACGATCTACAAACTCCTTTGTAAATTCTTTTATTTATAAATACAATACTCGTTCTTTCGTATTTTTTCGTTTTAGATTAAAAAATTAATATTTTCGATTGTACAACTCGTCTATTAAATCGGATTTATGTAAATAAATTGTATATTGAATACAATAATGTATATATATATGTGTATATATATATGAGTCATGTATTAAAACCGTATGCTCAATGTGTAAAATAATAATTGGAAGGCACGATGTGGAAGAAAATGTTATAGATAAACAGAGTGTTTTAATTTTAGATATTAAAGATTTTCTGACCCGTTATAAATGGAAACACGATAGGTATTTTTTTTATTTTTAATTCATTTAGTTATTATAGTCGTTCTAATTTCCACTCGTAGATTGAGGGATTGTCTTATATACCAGAACAACCAAACAAGTCGTAAAGGATTCGTTTATATAGTCCTGATCTCTTTTCATGACTTATTTTGTCTAAGTAGGACGGTCATTTCTTAGACGAACATTCCGTCTTCTGGATTCGAACTAGGGACTCAACCCTTCTAGGAGACCTTTAGAACGAGGTCGTAAGAAAATTATGACCTCATTAGTGAGGTTATAAGAATGGACCCTTTAGGGTACCTGTCTTCTCGGATCGCCCGATGTCAGAGACCCCAGTGGTTTTCAGCCTGTTCCGACTTGTTGATTGTGTGGAGGGACTTTCTGAATTGGAGATCCTCTTCTTTATTCGAGAGTATGATTAAATGATTCTAACTATGACGAAGTTGTCTCCACTTTCGTTCTGTAATTCATTTGAGTCTTCTCTCCCCGTTGTTTTAGTCCGTTCCCTTCTGAACACTTCTCCTATTCTGGAGTCTAAACTTGGTATACTTCGAACCCCTTGTCTCCTTCCTGATTGTCCAGGGACACCCATTCAGACCAAACAGGACAAGGGACGAGGTCAAGTTCGGGTCCCAGTCCTCAACCCGTGGGGTGGTCGATTTGTGTACAAGGGAAAGGAGGAGTCCAGGGGTCACAGGGTTGACGGTGCCCAGTTCCTTTATAACGACGTGTCGATAAAATACAGAAATAGACGGTCCAAGGGTTCACGAAGTACCCAGTCTTTGGTCAAAATTAGTCTTAAAGAACCGAACCTCTAAAGTCATGTTACACGTATGATAATTCTGAGTCGAACCGGGACGTTATCGACCCCGAGACTGAAGAACACCCCGGAACGAGGGTGTTCAGTTTTACCGTCAAAAAAGATAATAAGTATCTGATCAAGGGTATGGTAGGGACCCAGAGTCATTCATGTTTCTTTTGGCAAATTTCCCGAAACTGTATGATTGGTAACAATGGATAAGAATCTTATCTTTGAGATCTTTTCTTAAACAATCCTATAAAGACCGATTGTACTCTTAAAATTTCTATGTTCAGAGGTGAATGAAAATTCTTCAGTATTTAGAAGAAACAATTAAATCGACGTTATAGGGTCCACCGAGTCGACCATTTCTTAGACGGACGTTTACTCCTCTACGTTCTTTGTACCCAAACTAAGTACTCAGTCCATCTAAGGGACCTCGTCCTTTACCGTGAGGTGAGGTCAGGAGAACGGACCTTTTAAAGTACCTTTCTCCTCGGACCTTCCGATGTCAATCTTTACTGATTCCTTGATTCGTGTGTGTGTGTGGGTGTGTGTGTGTGGGTGTGTGTGTGTGTGTGTGTGTGTGTGTGTGTGTGTGTAAGGGGGTAATTAATTGAAGGTGACTGATTACCTTAAACGACGTGAAAACGAGATGGATGAGTCTCTCCGACTACACCTGTACCATAATGGGTCTTCACCTCTTTACAATATGACTGTCGATAGTAAAAATTCATACATCACTTATGATCCGTGCCTTGGTTTGTGAAATGTACATGACAAAATGACTTAGAAGTTGAGATATAAATCCGAGAAAATTTTAGAAGTAGAATGTCTCTAAATAAATTGTCTATTCACTTAACACATTCCCGTGTGTTCGATTCACAGTCTCGATTTTAAGGTCACATCTAAACAAACTGACGATTCATGTTTTCTAATTTGTAACATGAAATACCGGGAAGTTATACTTCTGTCTTTTAATGTTTTTTCAGAGGATTCCTCTGTAGTCAGGAAGATGTGACACTATTACAATAGACAATCACGTTGTGGACCGTTCATACCTATAAGTCATTTATGTCCTACCTATTTATTAAAATTAACAGTGGAATTTCTGTTTGTGAGGTACCACCATTATAATACACCTTGCCTTTTGTTTTTTTTTCCGTTTGAGTGTCTTATCTTGTATCATCTTAATGTTAACGGTCCCCGATCCCCTACTCCGTTTACCCTTCTCCAATTAGTTTCCCATATTTGAAAGTCAAGATTCCACTTATTTCAGACTCTTGGATAAATATTATACCATTAGTATCAAGTATTACGACATAAAACATTGACTTTAAACGACTCTCATCTTGAATTCGTAAGGATGATTGACATGTTTGTTGACTTGACTACTTTGATGTTATTAGTTCTATCACACTATGACCGTATCACATAAGTTACCTTATTTTAATTTTTAGGTCTTTGTTTGTTTGTTTTTTTTCATTTATACACTCCATTGTCTGCACAATTAAGTGAGTTAACAACCTTAAGAAAGTGTTACATAAACAACAAATCCGTGATTCAGTACAGGTTAAGAAATCTCTGGGGTACTTGACATCGGGTGTTCTTATGACCTCACCCAACGGTAAAGGAAGAGGTCCCCCAGAAGGGTTGGGTCCTTAGTTTGGGCCTAGAGGATGTAACCGTCTGTCTAAGAAATGGTGACTCGTTGGTCCTATAGTTTAATAGTGTGACACACGAAATTTATATAGTGTTAAAATAAACCGTTGGTATGGAGTTATTTAGACTTTTTTCGAGAGAACATCAGAACAAGTGTAATAATTAAATAAACATAACAGATATTATGTATCAGTATAACTCACCTCTTTACTTTTGTCTCAAGTCTTAGGGTAAGACAGGTAAACAAAGTAGGGAAGTAGAAGTAAAGTCTCCCACCTCTTTCACCTCCCTTTTACTATTCTGCGACCCTTACTAAACGTAGTTAAAACGACGTAAAGTACGGTCATCTAGTAAATTGAGGGGTCTTTGTCAGAGCCAGTGACAATAAAATTTCTTTTCTCACTTTGTCTTTAGTCTCTACCCTCATAAGGGTAGAGTACGATGCTGAGAAAAATTTGACTTGACTCTAGGAAAATATAGGTCAGGGGTCTCGGGAGGAATACTGTTCTTACTACGTATAGAAATAAATTTTACAGTAGGGACTGGGAAGGAGGTGTCATTCTTACTTGAAGGACCTATAAGTAATGTTTTGGAGACTAGTTAAACCAAACTTTGAAAAGTGTGTTTATACGGGTCTACTTAATATAAATGATGAGACTTTGTTCTTATAAGGACAATGTTTTGATAAAAGAGATTACTTTAACTGTAAAGGGGGGCACTACTAATTATCGAAGTCCGTGGTCTTTGATACTACTTCTTCAATCGAGAATTATAAGTCGACCGTTCGTCGACAAAGTTACCTCCTACGTCCCCTTCTTTGATCCCGGATCGGAAACAAGTCTCCACTGGAGATTGATACTTGGTGAGACGGACCACCCTTTTTTTGTTTCCGTCTTTACCGCGGACGTCGGCTGAGGTAGAAATGACTCATTTCATTTTTTAACACTCCCCTTTTCCCCATGTAAAGGTCGTTATTTCTTACTCTCAACTTTTACCCCGGTACCTTCTTATAAAGGAAGGTTCAGTTATCAGAAAAATTTCACTCAGACCTCATTCAACAATTTTAGTCTTCACTGACTACCAGAATAAAAGAATTCTATTAAGTAACGTTCACATTAATTTCCGTTAATAGACAGAGGTACTATGTCTACTCGTGTTCTTTATGTGGATTTTAATACGAGTAAAAAATAATTTTTTAATCGTCAAAACATCCACTGACGTTTAGTAGTGTTCCAAAAGAACTTTAACGTCCTCCGTTCTTCCGTTTATAATTCGGTGTCCTAACGTACTTTAGAACGACAGAGGAGTCAGAAGGAGTGACATTCCGTAGAATGTCAGAATGTCTGTCTCCATAGAGGGAGTAGAAGTGTTAGCCGAGGAGAGGGGTCCAGTGAAACTTGGAGTAAGTACTTGAGTCCTGTCATATAACCAATTTTCTTCCCAAGTCCTTAGCCTGACGAACCCAAATTAGGACGGAACCGAAAAACGAGATTTGGTGAGTGAAGTGGAGAGAACCCTACTATAAATGAGATCCTGATTTACTCAAATAATGTACATCTCCTAAGTCTTATTGTGAACCGTGTATCACTGACACCAACAACGACGATCTCCAAACATTGACAACAACGACGATAAATTTTAGTATATACGAGATTCAGTACCTAAAGTTTCAGAATAGGAAGGGGAGGTAAATGAAACTCGAAGATCATACAAGATGGAATCAAAAGTTTCGTCCTCACATCCCTGTCCCATGTGTACTCTTAGGGGATCTCATGAGGACGGTTTGTAAGTGAAAAAATAGGAGTCAGGTCTGACATACTTAGTTTAAGAGTTCTTTCTTTTCTTAGAGTCCTCCGTAAACGACCCGGATGTAGAACCTTTCTTTAGAGAAGATCAATTGAAGGTAAACTGTTATTTACACTGAACATCAGATGACTGTTGGCATTCTGAAATTTATTTATTAGGAAAGGAAAGGGAGTATCGAGTCAGCCATTTCTTAGACGGACGTTACGTCCTCTGGGTCCAAGTTAAGGACCTAGTCCTCCTAGGGGACCTTTCCCTTTACTGTTGGGTGAAGTCATAAGAACGGACCTCTTAGGGTACCTGTCTCCTCGGACCGGCCGATGTCAGGGACCCTAGCGTTCTCAGCCTATACTGACTTGTTTATTTGGTGGTAGTTCCTTGTCCAATCGGAGAGTAATATTCTTTGGTTCGTGTTCAGAGTAAACTTTACGATTATTCGTAGTGATGAAGGAGATACTTTACTAGGTTTTACATTGAGTAAAGAGGGTGACAAAACAGATGAGACTAAGGGTGTGTAAGGACAAGTTCATTTCGAACAACTGATACATGATATTTGAAATGTGTGATATTTGAAAAGGAAACCACGAGTCCCAACCGTTCGAGTTTATGGATACCCTCTGTTCGGTTAGTACCTTTAATCTGTTTACACAGGGGGTTCACACTGTACTACTTATGTCGTACTGGGAGTCGAAGACACAGTCTCTGTGTCCTTCCTAACTGTCCCTGAGATGTTCTCTGACCAAGGTTTATCCTTTTCCTCCCGCAGTTCCGACGTATAACAGTGGGACGAATAAATTGAATATACGTCTCCCTCACTCACTCTCTTCAGCGGGTCAGCACAGGCTGTGAAACGCTGGGGTACCTGCCATTGGATGGTCCGAAGTGGTAGGTACCCTAAAAGGTCCGTTCTTATGACCTCGTCCGAAGGTAAAGGAAGAGGTCGCCTAGAAGGGTTTGGTCCCTAACTTGGGCCCAGAGGACGTTACGTCTGTCTGCGAAATGGTAGACTCGGTGTTCGGACCCGTAGTACTCTTTGCGACCTGACCTTCTTTGTGTTCGACCTTAGTCCTATCGGTCCTCTTTATAGTTATTGGAGTCTATACGTCTACTGTGGTGGGAATACCGTCTTTCACTACTGCTTGATGTTTCGGAGAACTACTTTCACTTTCTCCTCTCACTTTTTCAACCGAATTTCGAGTTGTAAGTCTTTTGCTTCTAGTACCGTAGAACAGGGTAGTGAAGTACCCTTTGTCTACCCCTTTGTCACCTTTGTCACAGTCCGAAATAAAATCCCCCGAGGTTTTAGTGACGTCTACCACTCACGTCGGTACTTTAATTTTCTGCGAATGAGGAACCTTCTTTTCAATACTGGTTGGATCTATCGTATAAGTTTTTGTGTCTGTAATGAAACGGTTGATTCCAGGTAGATCAATTCCGATACCAAGAAGGTCACCAGTACATACCTACACTCTCAACCTGACACTTCTTCCGACTCGTGGCTTCTTAACTACGAAACTTGACACCACAACCTCTTCTGAGAACTCTCAGGGAACCTGACGTTCCTCTAGTTGGGACCCTAAAGAAACCTTCCTTACTACGATTTCGACTTTGAGATCATGAAACCGGTGGACTACGCTTCTCAACTGAGTAACCTTTTCTGAAACTACGACCCTCTCTAACCCCCGTCCTCCTCTTCCCTTGTTGTCTCCTACTCTAGTGACCTACCGTAGTGACTGAGCTACCTGCACTCAGACTCACTTGAGGCCCTCAACCACTACCTGTCCCTCCGGACCGCACGACGTTAAGTACCCCCAGTGTTTCTCAGTCTGTGCTGACTCGTTCACTTGACTTGACTTGATCGTGTTACCTCTCACGTCCTTCGTAAACATCCCGTAATATGTCAAGGTTACCTCATCCTTTACCGTTGGGTGAGGTCATAAGAACGGTCCTATTAGGGTATCTGTTTCCTCTGACCGTACGACGTCGGGTACCCCGACCTTCCTCAGTTTATTCTGACTTCGCTGACCCGTATACGTTGAGTTTGTTATCTTTTTCTAGTTATCATCCGAGTTTTAACGGGTCTTTAAGGTTAAAAAGTTGTCCTTGATCTTTAGTCCTTACAATGTACTTAAAAACGTAATAATTGTTGATCTAGTTTAAATTATACACACTTGGTGTATTTAGGTTACCACGGATAGACGACTATTTTTAGTCGAGACCCTGATGGTTAATATTAGAGACGAAAGTTACAAGAACGAGAAAGATCACCTTACCCTCTAAGATTCCCAAAATACCTACGGAAGGAGTTTTGGGAGAAGTGTGATGTGTAGTAACAAGTCATACATAGAACAGGGACGCTTCGACATTCGAGGTACTCTTTTGTGATGAAGATGGAACCGGAGATCCGTGTCTTTCACACGAACTATTTATAGACACCTGACACTAACTTCAGTCCCAAAGTAGAGATCGAGGAAACAATTGAGTTTTCACGGGCTCTAGTACAACCAATTAACAGGGTGGACCGATTACAGGTCTAATTTACATGGACCTTATCATTGGTTATTGTAGGTAACCTCTAATATTATGTTTGAAAGTTTATGTTTTCGTTTGGTCTTCGATCGTCTTAAACTTGTTTAGGAACCTTTTATTCCAGTTTCAATTAGATAAAATCCAAACCCAAAGGAACCATATGGTCTTATAGAACTCGTCAGGACAGGGACGTATTTCTGGGAAGTCAGTCAAGTAAAGTCAGTGAGTCAGCACAGGCTGAGAAACACTGGGGAACCTGACGTCGTACGGTCCGGAGGGACAGGTAGTGGTTGAGGGTCTCAAATGAGTTTGAGTACAGATAACTCAGCCACTACGGTAGGTTGATAGAGTAAGAGACAGAAAGGGAAGAGGAGGACGAAAGTTTGAAAGGGTCGTAGTCCCAGAAATTTTTTCTTGAACGGCAAAAGAAAAAAAATAAAAATAAAAATGAAATAAAATGAAATGTTATTACATAACCAAAACGGTATGTAACTGTACTTAGGTGGTGCCCACATGTACGCAAGGGTTTGTCCTTGGAGGGAGGGTGGCGGGAGGGGTATTGTAGAGAGACGCAGTAGGGGTACGTGGTCGGGGTTCGTACGACATAGGACGTAGCCTGTATCTGACCGTTAAGCTAAGAATGTACTATCATATGTACAAAGTTACGGTAAGAGGGTTTAGTAGGGTGGAAGAGGGAGAGGGAGACTCAGGTTTTCAGACGATATGTGCAGACACAGAAAAAACGACAGAATGGATGTTCCAGTAGTAACGGTAGAAAGATTTAAGGTATATATACACAATCATATGACATAACCACAAAAAGAAAGACCGAATGAAGTGAGACATATTAGCCGAGGTCAAAGTAGGTAGAGTAGTCTTGACTAAGTTTACATAAGAAAAATTACCGACTCATTTTTTCTTGAACGGTAAAAGATATGCTCAGAAAGGAAGTAGACCTTTAATCTAGACAGTAGTTCTCTTGTCTGATGGTACGTCGAATGTACCAAAACATATAATATAGAAATAATATAGAAGACACACACACATATATATATATAGAAAGGATTGTCTATTATATGTATTTAATTTTCTTATTTTAATTTACTATTTTCAAAAATTAAGAAATATATTAATATTAAAAAAACGTAAAAACGACGAAACGTTTTAAGATAATTCGGACGGAGAGTCACGTACTTTACTTCTTCAACATTGACTTATTGTCAGAAGAGGTCATGTTTTGTCCCTCAGTCCATTTAGGAACCGGGGTCTCTTCGTCACTGGTCCAACATTTATCAATTCTAATTCCCATTTCCTTTTTACCCACCCCTATTCAAACAGAAAATTTTCTGACACAACGTGTTGACCTTGATTATAAGATTTGTTTGATATGTAGTTAATTTTTTTTTTATCTGAGGTGTCTTATTTTAGAGTGTTAATCTCTGAACTGTTTCACGAACTCAAATATGTACTGATGACCAATTATAACTTTTGGAGAAAAACTAACTACAGAGGGAATCATACAATTAAATGTCTTTCTTGATAATAAATGAAACCCTGAACTGTTCTTTTTTCTTCCTCCAAAAGAGAAGACTATGTATAAGTTCCTAAAAGGATTTCGAAAAAGTAAAGGAGACCGGTATCTCTGGGTTCTACTACTCCGACTACTACTACTGCTGTTGTTGTTGTTTGAAATAAATCTTAAATAAATCTTAAGTGACTCTAAAGGGACCACCGGGTCACCAATTCTGAAACGGAAGGTTACGTCCCCCACACCTAAGCTAGGAGCCAGTCCCTCCTGAGGTGTACGGAAGGTCTGATTTTTGGTTTTATATTTTGTCTTCGTTATAACACTGTTTTAGTTAATTCCAGAATTTGTACCTGGTGTAGTTTTTTTTTTTTTTTTTGGACAAATTTCTTTTGCTTGAATAATACAGTAAATTAAAAGTGTTGGGAAGACACTCTACCATAGTTTGCATCAAGTGGACACGAGTATTGGTCAGCTGAGATGGTATCAAAGAGACACACTCCTTTTCTTTTGTTGAGACAATCCTTAGACGAACTTCTTGTCCCAGTTGTAGGTACAACGGGGTATAGGTACCCTCTATAATATCACAGTTATACATTAAGTAGGATAAAATGTCTTTATAAATATGTATGTATAAACAAAAAAGTAACCTCTATGGAGTAACAACAGTTGATAACTTAAATCTGGAAACCATTGTTCCTCTTATGTATGAAAACTTTCTTTCGTACAAAAGGAGTTAAGACAGAAAGACGTTAGGGGAACTCGTAACATCATTTGAGCGACATTTATAATCCAGAATATAATTTAAAGATAAGGATACATTTTTTTTATAATGTTTAATTTTTATTGTAATTTAAATTTATGTTATTTTAATTTAAAGTCATATTAGTAATACCTTATTTTTATATTGTCTAATTTCATTGTTTTTATCGAGTGTCAAGACGTCTAGTCTTCATGTCGGGGTAATCTGACCTAAGTGACGAACGTCAGTACGTCGAGTTTGGTTTTACAGGGTCTCGATGTAGGGGAGGGTCTATAAGACCTCTTCTTAGATGAAGGTCCCAACAGGTCCAACCACCGTCTTAAGTCAAGGATCGTCACGATCCTGACTCCAGGAACAAAAGAATGTTTGACAGTGCACCTTCGGTGAGAGTTAAGTGTATCCGACGGGTATGAGGAGAGGACATCGGGGAAGGTAGAAGACAGTCGTTGGGGTTCAGTTTCGGAAGAACCTAAACCTTAGAGAGACTGAAAGGGAAGAAAATTTCTTAGACACATTAAGTTTTTCCGGGTGGACCTAATAGAAGGATAAAACTCCAATTTGTTAAACCCTGATATTAATATAAACATTTTAGAGAAGTGTCGCCGTGAATCCAATCCCAAACTAACTACTCGATGTACTGTCCTTAGGAACCCTCCCCTCTCCTTGTCTCTTCTCCGTAGAAATCTTATAGTAGATGGTATCCTGACAAACGATTAAAAGACTTCGATTCGAAGAACCGTCTTTCTACGACAAGACGTTTTAGACCCGTAGTCCAAAAACAACAACAACTACTACAACAAAACAAAACAAAAATTGGTCTTACTCGGAAGCCTAAGGATCGGTCCCTATGAATTTTAGTCGTTGACGGGGTGAAGTGGAGAGATAGGGGAGGACCATAAAGGAAGGAGGTTCGACATGGGTACTGGATCTCTATCCCGAGACACTCTGTTTATCTACTCAACACGGATTTTCACTTTGTTGACTAGATCCTTTACCTTCCGTTCCTCAGAGTCGAGGTTGAGTAGGGTAGAAGGGTAGTGATGGAAGTGTAAGACATATGGAATCCTGGTGAAAGAAGAGGAAGTCCCGTCAAACCATGGAGACTAGTCAAAGATGGAAGGGAAGAATAGAACAAAAGGGATCATAAAAAACGGGACTAATCGTGGGTTGAAAGACTAATGACATGTTGACGTGTTCTTATGTACCCCTCTCTCTTTAAAAGAGGATACCTAGAAGTGTGTGAGAAAAACAAAGAAAATCTAAGATACACATACCCATTATTGTATCACCCAGACATCGACCACCACCTCCTCGTCTAATTAAATGTGTAGTTTCACTCTGAGGTCCATAGAACCCGAAGAATTTGGAGTTCAATCCCGTCTCCTTGGATTTTACTTGGCGTCCAGACCCATGACGTCTTCCTTGTCACTTTATTTACTTTCCTCCTGACGCTTTCGACCTTCATCTTTACCCCTTAAATCCACTACTCTCTTCACCCTTGGTTACTAAAGGAAGGAAAGAGTAGTGACAAAATAGGTTGCTGTGTCCCGGTCGGGACATGACTCTTTATACTTGACCCTTCCGTCCGTCCTCAAACCAAAAGTCCGTTGTAATCTCGTTGTTGACCGTAAAGGTACTCCTTCGTCGGATCACAATCGTGTAAGAAATGGGAAGTAGACCATCCTTAAAGTATAGATTCTGAGTAGATCCAGTCTCTGACGATGTAGTTGGACTGGAGTAAATTAGGGTTTAGTTGAGGTGCAAGTTTCGTCATAGACGTTTATCCAAGATGTCACACTACTTCTTCTTAAGGAAACTCCTGGACTTACAATAAAAATAAAAATTAACTGTGTATTAAAAAATATACTCTAGGATCACGAGTTCATCATTGAATATACAAGGTTAGTGTTTATACCCTCCTTACTTTTCTCACTTTCGGAATCAATGTCTCCAGTGTAGAACTCTCCCGTTTGTTCTGATGGTCTGTGTGTTTCGATGGTCTTGCATCCACAAGATTAATAGGAATGAAAGTTTCTAAATTGGGGACAGGTCATTTAGACTACGTCATTACGTGGTCTTAAGAAGATAGTAGAGAGTCAAAGATTTCCTGGATTTTCTATCGTGTCGAAACCCGAGGGACGTCGTAGAATGACGTTGGATTTTAAGACATAATCCAAAGTTGAAGGGTTTTTCTGGATTGAGGAAATCGACATCGTTCAAGTAAACAGGAGGGAGACCTTGACTGTGTGATCTTTGGTTCCCTTTTATTCATGAAATAACCAATGTGTTACCTATTACTGTCTTTCACTAGGGTGACGAAGAACCAAGTAGAAGTGGTTTCACTTAATTAATGTTGACCCCTGATAAAGATTAACCAAATAAATATGAGTCCGATAAGTCATTGTCCATTTCTATTGAAAAAACACACACTCTTTTACTTTTCAATCGGGATCGTGTACTGTCGATCCGGAATTACAAAAGTTCTTTTGTATTTGTTGAAAACGTGTTGTATTTGTTCCTAACCTGTTCCGAAGTGGTACTTTGTCAGATGGTTTTGTCTCGATTCTGAAGGGACATTAACGCAGACTTTGGTCTGACTCCGTTCCTACGGGACGTTAGTGTGTTTACGGACTTATAAGGAACACAACGAGTGACCCACTGACGACGAAGAACTTGTTCGTTGTCACCGGGGTGAAATTGTAAAGGTGGAGGTCTATTTTAAATGGTTCCTTATGAACGACGGACCTGTGACGGAAAATCTTAGATCCGTGGTACTACACCGTCCCACCGTTCGAGTTCGGTGTTTTTTCCGGTGGTCGTTTACGAGACCAACTGTTAGGGTCAAATTGTGTCGGACGTTCAGTGGGGTCGGATCCGTAGTCTCTAATCTTTTCGTTAAAAGGTCTACTAAGGTCGTGTTCGAAAGGGACGTAGTAAACGTTGAAGAGTCGACCCCGAAGTCACTTGGTAGACGCGATGGGACAGACTTAAGGACTGGGTGACTTAGGTACTCGTCTTATTCAAACCTACCAAACAACGTGTCTTCATCTATTGTACTTGTCTGTCATATCTATGGCGGAACAGGTCATACAACCGGCAATGAGTGTACACGAATAAAGAAAGAGAGAGAGAAAAAAAAAATGACACCTGTAAATTTAAGTTTAAGTTTAGTTCAGTTTAACCAAATCAACAATTCAAGACAGACTGAGAGTACTGGGGTACCTGACATCGGGTGGTCCGGGGAGACAGGTACCGTAAAGGATCCGTTCTTATGACCTCACCCAACGGTAAAGGAAGAGATCCCCTAGAAGGGTTGGGTCTTTAACTTGGGTCTAGAGGACGTAACGTCCACCTAAGAAATGGTTGACTCGATACTCCCTTCAGTAGTTCAGTTTAATTCATTACAATCTTAAAAATCAGAAGCCAGTGGAATCGGTGTAAAGTTTATGAGTTTTTGGTATATACCGATTATCGATCACCTAATTTGTTACTGTATCTCGTAGAAATAGTTATGTCTTTCTAGATGACTTCTCACGACCAGATCTTTTCAATCAAAAGGACATCAAATTGTCTCCAACGTTTGAATGTACAAAAGTATGACGATGTGTACATTCATTTACTTACTTTGTCTGAACCACCTCTGTTATCTCTGTCTTAGAACTGTTTGATCTCTAGTAAACGGAATTGAGTATAAGATTCATGAAATATCCTCTTCGTTTTGTGTATTTTGTCGACGTATACTGTTTATCGGGTAATGAAAGATCGACAAATATTCTCGTTCTGATATAATTTTTAGTCTTGGTAAGGTCTTTTGGGTTCCTTTTACTAATATTAACGGTATTTTGAAATATCTTACAACTCGAATAGACATCTCTATAAATAACAGGGAACATGTAACATCACTTTCACTTTCACTTCAGCGAGTCAGTACAGGCTGAGAAACGCTGGGGCACCTGACATCGGATGGTCACGAAGAGACAAGTACCCTAAGAGGTCCGTTCTTATGATCTTACCCAATAGTAAAGGAAGAGGTCCCCTAGAAGGGTTGGGTTCCAGAGCTTGGGTCCAGAGGGCGTAACCTCCGTCTACGAAATTGGAGACTCGGTGGTCCCTTCGGGACATGTAACACGGTGATTCAATAAAGTCAGCACAGGTTGAGACACGTTGGGGTATCTGCCGTCGGGTGGTCCGAGGGGGCAGGGACCCTAAGAGGTCCATTCTTGTGACCTCACCCAACGGTAAAGGAAGAGGTTACGTACTTTCACTTTTCACTTTCACTTCAACAAGTCAGCACAGGTTGGAAGTCGCTGTGGTACCTGACGTCGGAAGGTCCGAGGAGACAGGTACCCTAAAAGGTCCGTTCTCATGACCTCACCCCACGGTAACGGAAGAGGCGACATGTAACATCTAGTCGGTAATTTAATAAGATGAAACTTAACTTAAACAATTTAACGTTGATAATTTATTAACGTAAGTTCTAGTCCCATTCCTTTTTTAATCTTTTTAGTTGTGCTATGTAATTTAATTTTTTAAATTTGACGTTCTAGTTATCTAACTCAACTTTCCAAAGACCTCTTGGAATTTAGGTTAAGTAAATAAAATAAGTACTTTTCTTACTTCCTGTCTCTTCAATTCACCTAACAGACTATAGTTTGTCCATCGATAATCGTCTTGGTGGTCCCCGGAAGATAGACGTTTGTAGACACTCTCTACTTCTCCATCCGAATAGACTATTAACTTCTGACTCACAACTTCATTGTTCAGTGAACAGGAAGAGATGGGGTTGGGATTGTATCGTTTAAACGTAACTTGACTCATAAGTTATCTTTCGCAGAAAGATTAATTTTCTTCTTTTGTTGTTTTTTTTTTTTCCTGACCAAAGTCTCGGAACTGTTCGGTGAATACTTTACGGAACCTAGTCTCGTTAAAGTCCTAGGGAGTTTATTGTAAGTTTCGGTTGGAATGTGTTGGACCTTCTGGGACTTTTTAATTTAGTTTGTCTCAATACGGTCTGTTAATTTTACTCGTAAGTCTTTATTTTCTGTGAGTTTTTGTCGGGACTTCAAACTTCAGCGGTCATACAAACAACAAATGAAGATTGAGTTTTAGATGTACACGGATACTTGAGTGTATTAAAGGAATCCGAAAGATTTACGTCAATGACGTAAGTTGGTGGAGTTCTTTAGACTTTAACCGAAGTGAAAGGACCATTGTAAACTAAGAAAACAATGATAAGGGTGGTACGGTGTTAAGATTGTCGTCTCTTTGACACTTGTGTCTTTTATAGATTTTTAATGTCCCTCGTTTACAGACAATAGAAAGTTAACGTTCTATAAATTACGACAGAAAACAGGTGTACTCGTTTTATAGTGGTTTCTTTCCTTTTCTTTCTTTTTTCCCTCTTTTTTCACAAGAAAACCGTATCGAAAAATTGTACCATTCTATAAGGTGTGTGATTACTTCCGAGACAATCCTCGGACTGAAAGTCATTACTTTACGAATAATTTGACGAAACCAAAGTCGGAGACTGATACTATCTTGATCTATTTTTAGAAGGAATTTACGATTATTCTTTGGCGAAATCAACTCTTGAAACTACAATGTATACGTGACACCTAATCTCTGAGAGTTAATTATCCGACCCAAAAGAGAGGTGTAGTTGATGTGTCTTTGGAAAAACAAAAGGAACCATAACAAAGAATTGATTTAAATTTTGTCCGTACTGAGGAAAGTGATGTAGATCATTGAAACAAGACAAAATAAACAAAAAAAAAGGAAAAGATTAATGTGTTAGTGTGTGTCCGTTCATGTCGAACTCTTAGGATCCCAGACTCACTAGTTTTTTGACTAAAAATTTTTTTGTCACTGAGACTGTGTTTCTAGTTCTAGTCTATCCGTCTAAATTATTTATTATGACTTTAAACGGTTTCCGTCGTTTAAAAATTTTGACGGAGAATTGTTTTTAAACTCCAAAATCTGGACCACGAAGAAAATAATTTAAGACTCTTGGTGAACATAGTCATAGTAAGATATTATACTGGTGTATCCGGAGAATACAGAAGTTTATGTCTAAAACTCCGAGGGGGATCTAAATAGCTTAGAGAGATAGGATCTTAGCCGTGAAATTATTCAAGATATTGAATGAATTATATTTAATAAACTTTTAGTGGAAATATCTCCGTAAAAGGTGATCAAAGGAGGGACGAGTTCATTTAAATTAGGTCAAAACATCATTACTAAACGGAAACCCCATCTTTTAAATAAAATGACATTATTATCAGTCCTTGGTCAGATAGTCTGATGGTACGTATTTTATTAAGTTATTCATAATGATTGTATACACCAAGATAATTCTAGAGGTCGGTAGATTACATGATTGAGTGGGCAAAGAAAGAAGTCGGTGTTTTCGTTTCTGTCTTTTCCTTGTCTTTACGAAATGAGTATATAATAGTTTTGGTTTATATGTCTGTAGACTTTTTTAAAGGTCTCCGACGAAACCTTCTTACCCGAGATGTTGTGTCTACAATTAATTCACCCAAACCCAATTAAAACGTTTACTAAACAGTGCTTACTGATACATTCTATTTCCGAATAATCACCTCTTATTTCTATAACCACTATCTTGTCTCACCTGTCACATTACCATACCGGTCGGTGGAGGGAAGACCCTACGATGTCTTGAGTTAATTTTAAGATGACGTCAACACTTACCGTACGAAATAATTACACGAAGGTCTTTTACAAAGGTGAACTGTTAGGATTATGTTAAATCACTTTCGTTTCGTAAATGTACTTTTTTACGACACAAAGTGTTTCTTGACTAAAACTAAGAGATGTTAAATAAGAACGACGGAGGGAACCGGACTTCTTTTCACAAAACAATAATGGATGTTTCACTGTCTCACGACGTTTCATTTATAGACATTTCATTTATGTCATTTACTTAGGCATTTATGTCTTTGAAAATGTACATATCCGTATGAAAAAAGATCTTCTGTCAACTGTTTTAATTGACATGTAAATACGGTTCTTCTTTACTTTGTTTGTTCATTGTAATTACAATATTACACTAAATATATTAGTCTTTGTTGAATCTTTTATAGACTGAGTAGTTGAAGTCGGGGTTTATTGTTCCATAACGAATAGCAGTAATTCTCGTAGTACGTTTTAATCTAAAGGAACAATTGAATTTAATTTAATGTTCGTAAACTGTACAACTAAAAACAGTTATTTAAGTCAAAACCTTCGAAATCAAAATGAGTCGGTCTATATCAACATTAACCCCTCCCTGTGTACCGATTCCTCATCGGCTGGATTTAACCATTAAGAACTAAATTGTCTTGACACTTAATAATACTAAATAGTGGGCGTCTTCCGACGGTTATCATCCCTTCAGAAACTCGTCCTTTTCTATGGAAATTGTAGGTGAGTAAAAGAAGGACCTTACTCCGTCTCTCACCTTTTTCTTTTCGTCTATGACAACGATACAGTAACGGACGATTCACAGAGGTAATAATTGTTTTAGTCAGGACACTTACAGAGGTTTCGGTCCAGATTATTGTTCTTGGTACCTAAGTTTAGTTGCTCGATTAAGACACGGAAACGTACCCAGTCCGACGGTCAGTGTGACGAGAAGGGAACCCTGTTAGTATAAGACGGCTCTCCGGGTGACCATGGGGTCGTGGTGAGGTGATCTTGTCGGTCCGGAGCAAGTAAAAGATGAACTTTCGGAATGTACACCGTGTGACGTGACCCACAAACCTCGGTACCATCGAAACAATTATTAGAGTGTCAGTTGGAGAGTTGGACCTCCTTAGTCTCAATTGTCCTAGTCTTTTGGTCGTACGCCACGGTTCGGGATAGTCCAGTGTATCTTACCCGTCTCATGATACGTGGAACTGTTACAGAGAACGTAGGTACCTTCAACTAATGAAGTCGTTCTTCGTTTAAGACTCGTAGTCCTCTTTTTTATAAAAAAACACAGTCACTCTTAAGAATCCAAATGAGAGAAATATTGAAGGTCATAGTCGACTATGTGAGAAGTCCTCCATCCCACAATCGAAGGTTAATTCCTGACGAAACCGAGTAAGAGTACCCCTCGTCTTTAACGAAGGATGTATTTGGTTCCTTGGTTTTTCTTAATAGGGAGGAGTCTGGTCATTGATTTTGGTGGACAGGTCGGTAAGTTCAGAATTGAATCTTCACCTCGAAAGACTCTGTAAATACTTTTTAGTTAGAACTCTGTTGTCTTGTGGTTTAAACGGGACATACATCCACACCTCGGGTTTAAGAGTACTGGAAAAGTGACGGTATAATAACACAACAAGTCAGAGAGTCAGTATAGACTGAGAAATGTTGGGGTATCTGACGTCGTACGATCCGAAGGAACAGGAAGTGACAGAGAGACTCAAGTCTAAGTACAGGTAACTCAACTACTAAGGTAGGTTGGTAGAGTAGGAAGAGGAGGAAGGGAGTTAGAAAAGGTCGTAGTCTCAGAAAAAGACACTTGGTCGAAAAAAGTAGTCCATCGGTTTCATAACCTCAAAGTGAAAGTCGTAGTCAAGAAGGTTACTCATGAGTCCTAACTAAAGGAAATCCTAACTGACCAAACTAGAACGACAGGTTCCCTGAAAGTTCTCATAAGAGTACTGAAAGTTCTCAACTTCCGTAGTTGAGAAACCACGAGTCGAAAGAAATACCAGGTTGAGAGTGTAGGTATGCACTGATGACCTTTTTGATACCGAAGCAGCCATTTTTTTTTTTTTTTTTTTTTTTTTTGAAACAGTCGTTTTATTACAGAGAGAAAAATTATGTGACAGATCCAAACAGTATCGAAAAGAGGATTCCTGGTTCATAGAAAATTAAAGTACAGATGTCAGTGGTAGGTGCTACTAAAACCTCGGGTTCTTTTATTTTAGACAGTGATAAAGGTGACAAAGGGGTAGATAAACGGTACCTCATTATTGGTCTTCGGTACTAAAAGTAAAAAACTTGCAACTCAAAATTCGGTCGAAAAAGTGAGAGAAGAAAGTGGAAGTAGTCCTCCGAGAAATCAAGGAGAAGTGAAAGACGACAATTACCACTACAGTAGACGTATAGAATCCATTGACCATAAAGAGAGTCTTTAGAACTAAGGTCGAACCCGAAGTAGGTCGGACCGTAAAAAGTACTACATAAGACATAAATTGATTTTCAATTTATTCATCTCACTGTTATAAGCCGGAACTACATGAGGAAAGGGTTAAACCTTGGTGAGGTAAAAAAGTACAAGCCAAGATTGACAACGAAGAACTGGTCGTACGTCCAAAGAGTCCTCCGTCCAGTCCACTAGACCATGAGGGTAGAGAAGTTCTTAAAAGGTACCAAACAACACTAGGTGTATCAGTTTCCGAAATCACATCAGTTACTTCGTCTTCATCTATAAAAAGACTTTTAAGAGAACGAAAAAGATACTAGGTCACCTACAACCGTTAAACTATAGACCAAAGAGACGGAAAAGATTTAGGTCGAACTTGTAGTTCTTCAAGAGTTAAGTACATGATAACTTCGGACCGAACTTCTTAAAACTCGTACTGAAACGATCGTACACTTTACTCACGTTAACACGTCATCAAACTTTTAAGAAACCGTAAAGGGAAGAAACCCTAACCTTACTTTTGACTGGAAAAGGTCAGGACGCCGGTGATCACTTAAAAGGTTTAAACGACTTATCACTTAGGTCGTGAAATTGTCGTAGTGAAATTCCTAAACTTTATCAAGTCGATCTTAAGGTAGTGGAGGTGATCGAAACAAACATCACTACAAAGGATTCCAGGTGAACTGAAATGTGGGATTATACAGACGGAGATCAACTTTCTGGTGTACTAACACAAATAGGGCCAGTAATTCTTATAAAAACATGTCAGGACATATAATTGACGGATGTTTCATACTTTTGGGTTCATCTCTTTAATTGCATTTTTAATAGAGATAGTAGGTTTCATGGGTAAACGACAACAAGTAAGTGAGTCAACATAGACTGACAAACACTAGGGTACCTGATGTCGTGAGGTCCGAAGGGAGAGGAAGTAATAGAGGGTTTCAGACAAGTTTGAGTACAGGTGATTCAACCACTACAGTAGGTTGGAGAGTAGGAGACAACGGGGAAAGAGGAGGACGGGAGTTAGAAAAGATTGTAATCCCAAAAAAGGTTACTCAGTCGAGAAGTGTAGTCCACTGGTTTTATAACTTGGAAGTCGAAGTCGTAGTCAAGAAGGTTACTTATAAGTCCCAACTAAAGGAAATCCTTACTGACCAAACTAGAGGAACGGCAGGTTCCCTGGGAGTTCTCACAAGAGGTCGTGATATCGAACTTTCGTAATTGAGAAGTCGTGAGTTGGAAGAAATACACTTAATGGGTAACTTGAGAGTGTTTTCTTTTAAGGGCGATTTCTACCCTGGTACTTGTTTTCAAATTTTTCGTCCTTCTTTGGGTGGTCGTGTTTTCTGGCGGTCGGTATGTTATTTACCCTCTTAAGTGTGGATTACACTACTTTTGTCTTGTTAGAGTTCTTCGTTTCTTTGTGTAAGTTCAATTTTCGTACTGTGATCCTTTTTTGTACGTCTATACCACCCTCCCCTTTTCTTTAAGATCTTTAATTTTTTCTCGGTAACTTAAAAAAATTTCAATTATATTACGAATTTATCACTCGATCTAGGGGGTATTCTCCTTTACCGTTGGGTGAGGTTATAAGAACGGACCTTTAAGGTGTCTGTCTTTTCGGACCACCCGACGTTAGGTACTCTGACGTTTCTCAGTCTATACTGGTTCGTTGACTCGTGTGTGTCGTGTGTCAAAAACTCTCTCTTACTTGTGAAAACTTTCTGTCTCGGTTTCATTAAAGGGTCTTACTTTGTCTCTCCTTACTTCGTCGTTATGTCCTTATCTCCCCCCACAAAGTTCAGATTTATAACAACCATTTTATATACCGTTAGATTAGAAGTACTTATAACACTTGGATTCCTGTCCGACCTACAAAACATTATTGGACAAGTAGGTTTATCGGACTCTTCCTTCGTGACGATTCGCATTTGACCAGGGACACCCGAGGTAAAGTTCAATATGAGTTGCCACCGTGACACTTTTTTTTTAATTATTTCTCTTTTGAGTTGATTGATCTCGTCCCTTTGGTCTTCTCCTACAAGAGTGTGAGACGTTAACATCGTCTCAGGTTGTCTTTCTGGGAAAGAACTATTCCTAAGTCGGTTACTTGTTGGTACCTGACAATATCAGAAGGGTTGAAGGAAAACGAGAGATATTTTCACAGGAGAAAGAGAACAGTATCCCCTTAGATGTGTGTACCGAGAAGGGTCAACGTCCACAGTGTAACGATAAGAGACGACTAAGACTTTTTTTTTTTTTTTAGAAACGATCTCTTTATAGACTGACGGATAATTAGAGTCCAGTTGTAGTGGTTGGACGGCGTAACAAGTTCGAGGTCTTTGGAGAGGGGTAAGGAAGGAGGACAGAGAAGAACCGACGTGATAATCAAGGATAGGACGATGAAGAAAAATTACAAAATCTAAAGTTTAGGTACCCGAACTCAGGGTTAAAGTCTCAGTATTGAATTGGAAGGTAATTTAAAAGAATCTTTCTATCTGAAGGGGATTTACACAGGTACTTACGACCCAGAGTCCTGACCCAATCTTCCTTACACCCAAAACCAGGCGACATTGTCAAGAAGTAAACTAGATTGTATTCCTCTGAAAATTACAGAATGAATTTTACTCTTGGTCAAAGGTGTCAAAGATAGAAAGAGTGTAAAAGTGAGAGAAATCACTCTGAGTTTAAAGGGTGAATTTTAATGAAGGTTTTCTTTAAGACACAAGTTCTGGGCGCTCTTTACCTTATGAACGACAGTATAGTTATTTGTTTTCGACAGTGTAAGTAGTCGTTAACGACGGTGGTGACTACCACTCGACTACTCGGGACCCCTTTGAGTCCTTCCTTTCTTATTTGGTCATCCGTAGTCTGACGTCGGTGAGGGACACCACTTGGAATTCCTTTGAGTCCTACACTTTTGTCCAATGACCTGGGTCTATTGACTCCATGCGTAGTTTCCTTACCAAAGTCACTCGGGTTTGAGAATGTAAAAGGATATACATCTTTTTCGTGATTCAAGGAATTAAGCTCTATAGACCAAAAGAAAATTGATTGTTATTTGAAAACTGTAAGTGTCACGGACGAAAAACAACGTTTTGAAGATATATTGGTCCAAGGGGTGGAGTGAAAGAGTCTCGTCAAGAGAGTCCCAATATACTCTATGACGGAGGGTCCGAACTTCAGGATTTTTAAGAGTGGTTTATTTTGTATTAAGAGTTGAAAATTCTGTTGTAGGGATAAGAAAATAAATAAATAAATAAAACGTTCTGACCATATTATATTTTACAGGGTTTTGAACCTCAGTGTGTCAGTGTATTCCTTCCTATGCGAGTCAAGACAGACTGAGAAACGTTCAGGTACCTGACATCGGACGGTCCGAGGAGACAGGTACCCTAAAAGGTCCGTTCTTACGTCCTCACCCAACGGTAAAGAAAGAGGTCCCCTAGAAGGGTTGAGTCCCTGGTTCGAATGTAGGGGACGTAGAGGATGTAGAGGACGTAACCGTCCGTCTGAGAAGTAGTGACTCGACGGACCCTTCGGGATTCCTTCCTGTCCCGGTACATTAACCTTTTCGTTCGACTTCCTTCGGTTCTCCGTAGTAAACCGTAGGTTGGTAGACGAACGGTCCTCCGTTCCTCGGGTGTTTCTACGACAATGTGTCCTACGAGACGTAATCCTGGTTCTTCTGAATTTAAGAAGACGAAACCTCAGTGAGTCTTTTACAATCTTACCGTGATTCTATGAATTTCACGAATACACCAGGACTTTATATAAATGTTTATTTAGGTACTGGACTTGTTGATAGACATTTTATTGTTATTTTTCAATGTCGTTCAATATTTACTATAGAAAGGACACTTTTCTAAAATTTTTAACTTTTTCTAATGAATGTGGTTATTTTATAAACAAATAAATAAACCTTAGTTTCATTCATGTAAAGTAGTCAACGGACATAAATACCATCTTTCACTCCATCTAAATTAAGTTCCCTCCCTTCGTCATTTAATCTTCTTGAATATGAATTTGTAAAAAAAATAGACTGTATAAAAAGGGTAATTTCTCCCAGTTTGTGGAAGTGTAATGTGTTTTTTCTTCTAGTCAAAGTCTTTCTAAGTTTCGGAAAGAGAGACCTACGGACTCAAGTTAGCATTGGAGGGTCTCCAGGAAGGTAGGTTCTAACAGGATGGAATTTTGGTACAATGTCTTGTTAGATCTTTCACGGACAAGGAACCGAAGACTTTGTGAGTTAAGGTTGCCTGAAGGAAATTTTCCACAGTTCACAGTTCACAATCAGACAGTCAGTACAGGTTGAGAAACACTGAGGTACCTGATATCGGGGGGTCCGAAGAGATAGATACCTTAAGAGGTCCGTTCTTATAACCTCACCCAACGGTAAGGGAAGAGGTCCAATAGAAGGATTGGGTACCTAGTTTGGGTCGATAGGACGTAAGGTCCGTCTAAGAAATGACAGACTCGGTGGTCCCTTCGCAGTTTTCTATAGTTCACACGATCAAGTGAGTCCATGTAGGTTGAGACGTTGGGGTACCTGATATGGGGTGGTCCGAGGAGACAGGTACCTTAAAAGGTCCGTTCTTGTAACCTCGCCCAACGGTAAAGGAGGAGGTTCCTTTGTAAGGTTAAGAAATGGTAGATCTCGGTGGTTCCTTCGGGGGTTTTATAGTTCCATCAATAATTTAGTAGTACCAGAAGAAAATTACCAACGTCCCTTTGACAAATCCTCGTACGAAAGATGTGTCAATCGTTGAGAACCAATCTTTCTTGGAGAGAGAACACTCCAGTTCTACTTTGTTGTTCTTTACAGAGGATTGAATTTTTTTTTATATCTTGTCACAAAACCTGAGACACCCTCTCCCTCTCCCACCCTACTAAACCCTCTTACCGTAACTTTGTACATATTATAGTATATTCTTTACTTAGTGGTCAGGTCCAGGTTACGTCCTATGTCCTACGAACCCCGACCACGTGACCCTACTGGGTCTCCCTACCATGTCCCTCCCTCCACCCTCACCCCAAGTCCTACCCCTTGTACACATATAAACACCGCCTGAGTACAATTACATACCGTTTTGGTCATGTTATAAGATTTCATTTATTTATTTATTTATACCTGATATATATGGCAGTTGTCGACGTCGGAACTTTACCTGTCACTTAGTACTTCTCGTTGTTCACTTCTTTAACTGAAGCAAATAAAATACACGAGACTGGAAGACCTGTCTTCTGTTCGATCACTTTATATTTATCCAGTAGTATACCATGAAAGAATGCATTGTCTAACATATATTTACAACCAGACGTAACAAGATCTTAAATTCGAGACTTCTCACTAAACGAAGGGTTTTATTGGAATCGAACAAAAGTATTTGTATTTCTGTATATTTTATACACAACAGATATATATCGTTGAAAAACGTTTGTTCCTAACAAACCATGAAACGAAACGTTTAATACATACCTTTTCCAGAAGTCTCACGTTGATTTCATTCGTTAAGACAGTTAGTTTTAGTAATCGTAGTCCCGACGGTAAACAGATGGTCCGTCTAGGAGACAGACACACAATGTTCGGAGTAGTGTAAATTAGGATGTTTTACAGATACTCTAACCATACTAATAATATTGGTGACACGACTTGTTCTGTCTAAATGGGGAATCGAAATCATTTGGACTCTGTCCGAACTGGACTGGAGAGAAAAACCTTGTAATAAAATTTTTTGAACAGTAACATTTCAGAAAGAGAGAGGAAACTCTACATTCAGTAGGGAATTCCTGGACCCTCGGTAGGGAAACTTTAGATTAAGATCGTGAGAATAGAGGATCAAAGACACTTTCTCACCTTCGGATTGAAGACATTCGTTGTTAATCATTTGTACCTACTCTACCGGAGTAGTGGACCTGGTTGAAGGGAATTGTTGGAGGTCAGGAAAAGGTAATCGAAGGCGTAAACAGAGTCGTCTCAACAACAAGTCAACATTCCGTACAGGTTGAGAAACGTTGCGGTACCTGGAGTCATGTGGTCCGAAAGGACAGGAAGTGACAGAGGCCTTAAGCGAGTTTGAGTACAGGTAACTCAGTCACTACTGTAGGTTGGTAGAGTAGGAGACAGCAGGGGAAAAGGAGGACGGGAGTTAGAAAGGGTCGTAGTCCCAGAAAAGGTTACTCAACTCAAAGTCGTCTCAACTCAAGAGAGGATAACGGTTTCGGAGTTTAGTACAGAAAGAACGGACGATTTGAGACAAACCACGTAGAAAAGAACTGTCAAGTCTCCTTCTCTAACCCGAATATTTTGAAGGAATTAAACGGACTATAGTAGGGAAATCGACACCTCGAACTTTGGTTAGAAATAAGTTAAGTCCATTTTTCCCCTACGGGTCCCTCTCGAAAGACTCGGGAGGTAGGATGTGTTCTCGTACTTTTGGTTTTTCACGGTGTTCGTTTTTCGAGTCTGAGATGAAGGTAGGACTAATGGGATTTGCGAGAAACTAATACCACTTATGGACACTAAAGTGGGTGGGAGATCCGGGACTGGAGGTAGACACAGTGTACGTCTGGGTCCCTCATGTATCCGATGGGGGAGTTTCGCTTATTATAGACTGTCCATCTTGAAGGACGTCTCGACCTGGACGTGAGGTGAGTAAAGACGATAGGGTGGTCAGTACTCCTTTGGGGAGGAGAAAAAGAGACAGAGATACATAGAGAAATTATGTGTGTGTGTGTGTGTGTGTGTGTGTTAAATTGAGGGTGTTGGAGTTCTCTCCAAAGGAGTTCGTCCGAAGGAGGTGGGAATTATAAGTACATGTGTGGACGTCTGAAGACTGGTGGATGGAGGTTATAGACTTAAGAATTACTCGAGAACAGGAGTCGGAGTTTTCTTCCTTATTCTGTAAAACATTTATACTACTTAAGTCTATTTTGAAGAGTCTCAGAAGGGTTTACGGTTTCGGAGATGTGTCTGTGCGGAGTCGGTACGTATGTTCGGACATGTACCTCAGACTCCGGGGTCTACGGAGAGAAGAGGGTGGGTGAGGCTGGAGAGATGAAAGACCCACTAAGATGTAAGAGTTTGTCGTCTTTAAAGTCACAAAGAGAATCTCTTAGGTCTTTGAAAAGTCAAATAAAAAAGGTTCGAAGTAGAGGAATTTTTTATATGGAATTTTTAAAAATGACTTTAAGTCAGAAGAACCAGTGAAAGTCAGGATCGAGGTATTTCCAAAGTCGGACTGTACTGACGTTTTAGATACGGGGTAGTTTCTTTTTTTGTTTTTTGTTTTTTGCCCCTCCGATTTGGAACGTACCAGGGTCTCACGGTAGATCACAGATTTTCAAATTTGTCGGAGGTTTAGATGACGTTTTTTATATATATATTTATTTATTCGTCCTACGGTCCTGTGTGAACAAGTAAGGGAAGGGTTTCACCAGATCAATCGACCAGTGTTGTAGGTATATGTACCACTTGGTTTCCCTTAGTCTCCGAGAATCCTCAGAACGACGACGATTCAGCGAAGTCAGCACAGGCTGGGACACGCTGGGGTGTCTGCCGTCGGGTGGTCCGAGGGGGAAGGGACCCTAAGAGGTCCGTTCTTGTGACCTCACCCAACGGTAAAGGAAGAGGTTACGCACTTTCACTTTTCACTTTCACTTCAGCGAGTCAGCACAGGCTGAGAAGCGCTGGGGCACCTGACGTCGGATGGTCCGAGGACACAGGTACCCTAAAAGGTCCGTTCTCATGATCTCAGCCCACGGTGACGGAAGAGGGTCCTATCTTATTATTTTACTAAATTGATATATAATTTTCCTAGAAAGACCCACCTTTTGTTTGGATTGTTATGTTTTACCTTCTACCAACTTGTCAACTCTTCTATAACCTTGTTATAGAAGGTTGTGACTTCCAAGTCTTCGATACCGATCGTTCCACCTCCTCCTCTTTCTGTTCGTAATCCACTCTTTACTCTCCTTCGTTGGGATTGCCGGGATAGATTGACGGATAAAGGGGAGACACAGTCTGAACTTGACTCCCTACTTCTCTGCAGAGTCACAATTTAGTTCAAGTTGTAAAAATATTATTATATCCATAGTCCCAGAAGGTCCACTGTGATCATCATTTCTTGGACGGATGGTTACGTCCTCTACATTCTCTACGTCCAAACTAGGGACCCAACCCTTCTAGGGGACCTCCTCCCGTACTGTTTGGTGACATCATAAGAACGGACCTTTTAGGGTACCTGTCTCCTCGGACCGTCCGATGTTATGTGCCACAGCATTTCTCAGTCTGTCCTGACTTCGCTGAATCGTGGTCCATACCTGTAAAATTAATAAACAGAATGGATTTGTTACTGAATCTGTTTATCTTCACTTTCAGTTCCNTTCAAGTTGTAAAAATATTATTATATCCATAGTCCCAGAAGGTCCACTGTGATCATCATTTCTTGGACGGATGGTTACGTCCTCTACATTCTCTACGTCCAAACTAGGGACCCAACCCTTCTAGGGGACCTCCTCCCGTACCGTTTGGTGACATCATAAGAACGGACCTTTTAGGGAACCTGTCTCCTCGGACCGTCCGATGTTATGTGCCACAGCATTTCTCAGTCTGTCCTGACTTCGCTGAATCGTGGTCCATACCTGTAAAATTAATGAACAGAATGGATTTGTTACTGAATCTGTTTATCTTCACTTTCAGTTCCACGAAATACTAACGCAGGGTACTCAGTACGAACAAGTTCCATGTCGAGTCATTCATAAGTCCCAGACAGTCGACAAACATAGTAAAAACAAGGGGAAACACGAAATCTCGTAGAACGTATTCCTCCACGAATAAACAAATGAATAGGTAAGTTTCTCTATACCTCGTTGACGATACACGGTCCCATTACCGACCCTTGGTCCCTACCTCTACATTGTTACTTTACCGGGGATAGTACATTCTGATTAGTGATTTCCTACTGAAAATTTTTACTTTTATCTCTCGAGACATCTCTACACGGTTCACGGTGACTTCCCTTTTTTTTTTTCCTTACTTATTACGGACCCTTCGATCCCTCGACTGTGTCATTTTCTTGACAAACGGGAGTTCTATATAAACAATTGAAACTAGATAAACGGAAAACAATGGAACTTTTGCAAGTTTAAATCTCCTCCGTCCTTTAAATCTACCTCGGGTCCACTTCCAGTTCACTTTCGACCACCCCTTTTTTATTATTAATAACTCTAAAAGAGAAGATTACACGGTTCGTATCCTGATAAAGAGACTCTACGTCCCTCGGTTTACGTCCGAGAGTCGTAGAGTCTCGTTATCAGGACTGAGGATGTCTTCGTCGTTGGAGTGGTGGTCGTCCGGTGGACACCCTACGTAAAGTCTCCGTGCACCCACATGGAGGAAAGTCCGTGGGTCTTTCTAACGGGGTGAGTCAACGAACCTTGAGATATGTCTTAGTAAATAACAAAACAGAATTCCCAGAGTGCGGGTAATTTTTCCTCATCTATGTAAATGTAAAATCGTACTTCCTTAATAATCTGACAAAAGGTTCCCGATCAAAACTATGTCTTGTTCTTTTTGTCTTTACGTAGTGTAGAGTCTCATTGTTTCCTTTCTTTTTCTCGTGAAAAGGGTCTAAGAGGTCTTTTGTCGGAGAAGTCGAGACTCGGACCGGACGTTCTCCAAATGTTTCCTAATAAATCCCCTTGGTCCGACTTTCTCCGTTCATACCTGTCTCCATCGGGACTTGACGTTGTGTCAATGTTGTCTCTGTAATCGACATGTCCAATCCGATCCTTCGGTCCGAAACGTTAGTCGATACTAGACAGTGACCTACTCCAACGGGGATCACCAACCCCCAACACCCGAACGTTCCATCGAAGGAAGTCGGTTCTCCTTGACGACCTCTTCCTGAGTTGATTCTCGGTGGTCGTTCATCACTCGTACTTACGTAGACAGTATTTCCCCCAAGACCTCCATGTTGAGTCACAAGTAATGTCCTTGGTAACTCCGATCGTTTCTTTTGTCTTGTCCGGTGTCGACTTGCGTTTGAAGGTAAGGAGAGGGGACGTAGGGGTGAGATTATTACATAAATAAATAAACACTACAGGGTAGGGACACAATTGACAGATATCAAAGAGGATCGAGGACTTATAAGTTGGGAGAGTTCTTTTGTTCCTTCTTAGTAATGATTGTAAATAATTTTCACCGGCATGACGGAGTCAAAGGGGTTATTCCAGTCCTCTGTCATTTGTACTCCCAATAACCGGGGAGACGAGTCTTCATGACAGGTTCTAACCTAGACACTGTACGGTACCTTATCGACACGAGTTAGTGTGGAAGTACCTGTAGTCGTCGTTTAGGACTCAATAATGAAGATTAGGAGATCAAGAGACCCACAGTAATTCCTCGATGTACCCGGTATTTAAGGGTAACATGTAAAATATGGAAAGATAACGGTTCTTTAAAAATCGTCAGGTACTCGGTTCAGGTAACCTAAACCTTCTTCGACTATAGGTCTAGAGGGAAGTACTCGTTTATCACGGGACGTAGGTAAATAAGTGGTCTGTTTGTAAAGGAGTCACGGACGAGACACGGTCCTTCACACCAACCGTATTCGTTCTATATGTCGTCGTAAAATCCCGGAGTCAAGTGAGAGTATCTTTGAGGTACACTCATGTACGTACGTACCAGTGAGTCAGTGCAGGTTGAGAAACACTTGGACACCTGACATCGGGTGGTCGGAGGAGACAGACAACCTAAGAGGTCGTTCTTGTGACCTCACCCAACGGTAAAGGAGGAGGTCATCTTTTCCATACTCACTCTGAATTACAATAGTTTGTGCCGAGATGGTTGAACAACCTGTCCTTTGTTAAGTGGTTCGGTTCAGTTAGACAAGACTTGAGACGGTTTAATGAGATTGTAGGAAACGGTTTTAGAGTTGTCCTTTGTGATATCGGTTCATCACTACACTAAGGCGACCTCATCCCGTTATAAATTTACGGAGACAATCGTCCCTCAAGAAACACTTAGGATGTTAACCGAAATACTACCACCCAAAGGTAAGAGGTCTGATAGTTCATTAACATGGAAGTACGGTCCGGAAAAGAAGACTCCGTTCCAGTTCGACAACCTCAGACGAGGTCAAATTTGTTTTCGTCTCGTTAAACCGTAACAGACTGGACCTCATGACGACACGGAGTTTAAGACCGGGGATCTTCTTTTTTAATTTTAAATATTGACGGACAAGTGGAAGGGTTTAAAAGTCAGTTATTAATTAGACATCAAAGTTTGTTACATCCATTGTCTTTTACATCACGACGTTATAGGTTTAGTGGTTTTAACCTTTGACTTTGACAAATTTAAGAAGTAAGAGATACCTCTCAAAAAATTCAAGAAAAATAAAGGTCTACACAGTAATTTCTTTAATGACTTGACAAAAATATTCAATCCGAATAGTTAAGGCGTCAAGATGTTCTCAAATAACTCCCTGTGTAACACACTATATTACACAATCCGAGTGTCACCCGTTATTTTGGTCTACCGAGTTTACCTCGGTCTGTTCCCTTCCAGACCATTCGATCCGATGCACTAAGCATGAACTAAGAGATACTCCACTGTTCGATTACTCCGAAAGACTCGTTCGTTCTCCGAATTACTTTTACTTAAAATCTTGTTCGTTTTGTCTTCTCTCATGTTCTACTTGATTTCACCTCAGACCCGTTCCCCAGGTCTAACACTGGACAAAGGTCGCCTGTTTCTACCACCGTACTTTCTCCCTGTCCTTCCTTTCCATTTTATTTTCTTCTTTAAGTTTCCTTTTTTCAGTCACATAAACCTAAGACTAATAAAAGGGATTTTGAAAGAATGGATGAGATAGTGAATAATCGACTCGATGGAACTCCTTCAATTAATCGAAGAGATCGGAAGTCAAAAAAAAATAGACATTTTACTCCTACGACTATCATGGATGATGTATCCAAGTAAAAATAACAATACCGTAATTCACTCCATTATATACTATCTCTTACTTGTCGTCTTACGGACGGTAGTTCGTTCACGAGTCATTTCACGTCGATTATATTAAACAGTTTTATGTTTACTCTATCTGAATTAAAAAGGGGAAACCCTATTATACGTCGAAAGTCATAAGTGGTGTAAAAAGTTTCAAGGTCTACGTAAATTCGTTTACATAAAGAAAATAGACCGTCCACTCTAGAAAAAATTTTTACAAATAACCAAATAAACCGACGTGATCTAGAATCAACACCGTGAGTGCTAGAAGACAGAACCAACACCGCACACTTCAGGATCAACGTGGTTTACCCTAGATCAAGGGACTGGTCCCTAGTTTGGTCACAGGGGACGTGACTCCCGAGCCTCAGAAAGAATCAGTGACCTGGTTGTTTATGTAAAGATATATGTCTTGTAGAGATCTTCCACGTGTTCTGTACCATTGTCAATAATAGACTACCCCGTCTCCATCCTTCTCAGATCCTCTCCGTTACCTTTGTCCCTGTCTTTCCTCTCTCTCGAAAATACAACGAAAGAAATCATGACCACCTTAATGAAAACGATACACGTACATAATAAGTTCTTTTATCAAATGTTTTATTAGACACTTGTGTGTTCTCTTTTTAATTATACAAATAAAACGAATGTATCTACAAATATATCTTACTCCTATTATTAGTACTTTATTGTTACTTACACAGGACCCGTGAAAAGTTCGAGAAAACGTACTTGAGTGAACTAGTTAGGGGTGTTATGGCATACTCCAATTGTCCTAACCACAGTTCATGTCTACCACAAAATATTTGTAGGGATTCAAGGTCTATTCGTATTGTTCACGATTATTGAATAATTTTTACTGGGTCGATTAATCATCGTCTTGATTCTGGTCTTGGTACTGGTCTTGGGTCCGAGGTGTTTACATATCTAGATGTATATGTTTCTCCGACTTTTGGATAAAAATTCATAGACATACCTGACTCTGTACTACTTGTTCACATCACACCCTAGAACTTGAGCCAGAACCTTGTCTTTTCCTTGGTAGTACCTTTTGACTCCTTTAGGTTTATTTCAGATATAAATCAATATTCAATAACATAGGTACAATTAAAGAATCAAACCTGTCTACATCGTACCAGCATATTCTACGAGTGTAATCCTCTTCAACCCCGTCCCCTTGAGACGTGAAAGAAATGTTGAAAAGAGTTTTATTTAAAATCTTTTCGTCAGAGACGTCCTATAGTCGACGACATGTACTCACGTGGAAGTCTTTCTATAAAGAAGTTACCCCTTTATAGAGTGAACAGTGAGACCAGAAGGAGTACGAACTAGTCGGGTTGAGATACCGGGTCACCGACCGGTGTAAACTTGTTGATGTCTATCACGACCATAAAATCTCTTTTGATGTCTAACTTTGGTGAAACTTCCTCTTCCTTATGTATAGATTAAGCAGAAAATTTTTATTATTTATAAAGACCACGGTCTTATACGATTTTGATAACTAGGAGGAGCCTACGTTTATTTTACATTCTTAGGTTCTTTCTCATTTGTTATGATTAAAAGAGTAAGAAGGTTCTACAACGTTAAGAAAGACTCCACACAACTGAGACGTGGACGGTTGACTTAACTCGTGCACTCTCACTTCGATACGGTCTCGATGACTAGTCACTTTAACCCACGTTGACCCACCTTCTTGACACGGCGACTTGTGGGGTCGTTTCGTGTTGTAACGAGTATCACACCTCCTGAGAGGTATCACACTTTTGTAACGATGAACCTACGGATCTACATATTCCGAGTCCCCTTTTCAATGAAATCCTCGGAGCACCTAGAAGTAATAAGATCCAGGTAACGAGAAGTTTCTTTACACTCCTTTCAAACCTTCTTGTCACCGGATTTAGACCTCGACTTGAAGTAAACAACTCTACAACAAGATAGTTTTGAGCGAAAGATCTTTTATTTTGAAACTTTCTAAAAATTAAACGGAAATCTCTTGATAGGTTAAAGTGTCGGTGTAAATTAGTTGTAGTATTTATCTGTATGTTCCGTTTCGTTTACGGTGTTTACACACGTATTGGGATTTCCCCGTTTCATGAGATATTGTAGGTCGATCCCTACCTAGGTTGTCACTTTCGGATCCTAAATAGGAGTCGTAGTATATCGGACTCCACGTGTGATGTCTAGTATACAACAACAAATCAGCGATTCAGTACAGACTGATAAAACACTGGGGTGCCTGATATCGTGTGGTCGTTGAGACACCCCAAAGGGTCCGTTCTTATGATCTCACCCAACGGTAAAAGAAGAGGTCCCTAGTAGGGTTGGGTCCCTTGTTTGGACGTAGAGGACGTAACCGTCCGTTCAAGAAATGGTGACACGGTGATCCTTTCGGAGTCTCAAAAGAGACCCTTCGGAGTTCCCTTTTTTAGGACTAGGTTAATGATACGTAAAACGAAAAATTTAGCTCTGTCGATACAAAACCAAGCTATAGACTCTTGAAGATGTCGTTTCATGTTCAAAAATAAAAATACCCTTTAGTGTCCGGTGAAAAACGTTGGTCGATCCAGCAATACTTTACCAGAAGTTAGTTCAACGGAGTTTCTTCTGAGACGTAACTCTTGAGGACACATCTTCCAGCAAATCTCTCACGAAGGTTGTCACTGGTTATTCCCTTACTCCCTTCGTCCTGTCTTTTCGTCTTCTTCGGTTCGTTCCTTCCCTAAAGTCCGTTTCAATGGGTCTTCGATTGAAGTCGAAGTACGACACCCCTTGAGTCTTGATATTCGAAACGGGGTCTTTTACAAGATTAAGTGTCGCGAAACCATGACTGTCCCATACCCAGTCAGCAACCGATTTCCAATGGTGCACATGTACGTTTAAGGGTCCGTAAAGACGTTCGTGTCCGGGTCGTTCGAGGTCCTGGGTTCCCGTCCGGAAGTTTCTCTTAGTGTCCACACCCATTGTCTTCGATTACATTGGTTTTCGGTCCCTACACGTTCGAGTCAGCGAAGTCAACACAGGGTGAGAAACTCTGGGCACCTGACTTCGGGTGACCTGAGGAGACGGGTACCCTAAGAGGTCCGTTCTTATACCTCACCCAACGGTACGGGAGAAGGTCGTCTAGAAGGGTTAGGTCCCTAGTTTGGGTACAGAGGACACAGATGACGTGACGTACTTTTAAGAAATGGGTGACTCGATGGACCCTTCGGGTCTTCGGTCCCTTACCTACACACTTCTTTTCTCCTGTGTTGTCCAAGACCCGTCTCGACCGTCTCACGGAGGTCCAGACGACGATAATGTCTCAGACCATAATCTTACGTACGGTGTATAGTGTTTTTAAAAGACTTTTGACATTGAGACATATTGTTCCGAGAGTGATCCGTGGACTTACATCGAACTTGAGGGTTCAAAGAATGGTTTGTATTGTTGGTAACACAACAAAAAGTAACAAAAGTCAGTAACGGTGTAAGTAAAAATTAATATTTAATCAATTGTTATGACATAATATATGAGTTTTAAAGGATTCTCAAATTTACAAAAGTGGTGGTTTTTTTCTTCTATTTATTGATACCTTCCACAATTAATTAGAATAACACTATTAGTAAATATATATATATATACTTTAGTAACGTAACACATGGATTGAAATAAAAAAAATTAAAAAAATTTATAAATAAAAATGAAATAAAATGGAATGTTATGACAACTTGTATCTACGTTTTTAGGAGTTATTTTAAGATCGTTAGTCTTAGGTTGTTGTGTAATTTTTCTAGTATGTGGTACTGGTTCACCCGAAATAGGGTCCCTACGTTCCTAAGAAGTTATAGACGTTTAGTTAGTTACATTAAATGGTGTAATTGTTTAACTTTTTATTTTAGGTATACTAATAGAGTTTTCTACGTCTCTTCCGGAAACTGTTTTAAGTTGTAAGTAAATACTATTTTTGAGAGGTCTTTCGTCCTTATCTTCCTTGTATGGAGTTGTATTATTTTCGATATATACTGTTTGGGTGTCGTTTGTAATAGGAGTTACCACTTTTTAACTTTAGTAAAGGGGATTTCAGTCCTTTTTCTGTTCCCACGGGTGAAAGTGGCGATAATAAGTTGTATCAAGACCTTCAAACCCGGTGTCGTTAGTCTCATCTTTTTCTTTATTTTCCTTAGGTTTAACCTTTTCTTCTTCATTTTGAGAGTGACAAACGTCTACTGTACTAGGAGATGTATCTTTTGGTATTTCTGAGGTGGTCTTTTAATGATCTCGATGAATTACTTATATCATTTCAACGTCCTATATTTTAGTTGTGTGTCTTTAGGGACACATGGATTGAAATTTGTCATAATAAAAAGTTGGTGTAAGTCATTTCGACCTTTTGAAAAATAAATGATTTAATATTTTATTATAATTAATCCAAACATAGTACTACTAGTCAAATCAATATCACTTAACAGACCAATTGGGATACCATGTGTCATTTTATATAAACATAGTTGTCATGAAAACGGAATATTAAAAGATTATAGATCCAAAGAAACTTAATAGATGTACAGTCTTTCTTCATATACTTCAAGTGTACGGACAACTATTTCGTGTACACACATTTATGTATATATATATATATATATATATATATATATATATATATGTGTATATGTTCTTGTCCCTATAATGTCACCGAGTCTGTACCACAGGAATAACTTTTAATTCTGAATGTAACTTCTTTCATCCCTTTTGGTGATCCGGTAAGTCCATACTGAATTTAGTTTAAGGAATACTAATATGTCACTTTCACTGTTTATCTAAGTTCCCTAATCTAGACTATTTGTCTCACAGTGTTCTTGATACCTATCTCCAAATATTGTTACTATCCTCCACTACCGGTTTTGGTAGGGTTCCCTTTTTATTTTACATTCTTCCGTTTTACAAACAGACTTCTCCGGAATGTTTATCGACTCTTTTCTTCTCTTCACTTTCCGTTTCCTCTTTTCCTTTCTATATGGGTAGACTTACGTCTCAAGGTTTCTGATCGTTCCTATTCTTTCTGAAGAATTCACTTGTTACGTTTCTTTGTATTCTTTTGTTGTCTTACCCTTTATGATTTCTAGAGAAGTCTTTTAATCTCTATACTTCCCTTGTAAAGTACTTTTCTACCCGTGTTATTTCCTGTCTTTACCGTACCTGGATTGTCTTCGTCTTCTATAATTCTTTTCCACCTTTCTTATGTGTCTTCTTGATATGTTTTTTCTAGAAGTACTGGGTCTATTGGTTATACAATACTAGTTAGTAGATCTTGATCTGTAGGACCTTACGTTTCACTTCACCCGGAATCCTTCGGAGTGATGTTTGTTTCGATCACCTCCACTACCTTAAGGTCAACTCGATAAAGTTTAGGATTTTCTACTACAACAATTACACAATGTAAGTTATACAGTCGTTTAAATCTTTTAAGTTGTTACCGGTGTCATGACCTTTTTCAGTCAGGAAGATTAGGACTTCTTCCCTTTACGGTTTCTTACAAGTTTGATGGCGTGTTAATGTGAGTAGAGTGTGTGATCGTTTTATTACGAGTTTAAAGAGATTCGGTCCGAAGTTGTCATGTACTTGACACTTGAAGGTCTATAAGTTCGACCTAAATCCCGTCTCCTTGGTCTCTAGTTTAATGGTTGGAGATAACTTAGTGACTTTTTCGTTCTCTCAATGTCTTTTTGTAGATGAAGACGAAATAACTGATACGGTTTCGGAAACTGACACACCTAGTGGTGTTTGATACCTTTTAAGATTTTCTCTATCCTTATGGTCTAGTGGAATGGACGGACGACTCTTTAGATATACGTCTAGTCCTTCGTTGTCAATCTTGGTCTATACGTTGTTGTCTGACCAAGATTTAACCCTTTCCTCATGTAGTTTCGACATGTAATAGTGGGACGAATAAATTGAATATACGTCTCATTTAGTACCCTTTACGGTCCGACCTACTTCGTCTTCGACCTTAGTTCTGACAGTCCTCTTTATGGCTATTATAGTCTATACGTCTATTGTGGTGGGAATACCGTCTTTCTTTTCTTCTTGATTTCTCAAAGAACTACTTTCAGTTTCTCTTCTCACTTTTTCAACCGAATTTTGAGTTATAAGTTTTTTGCTTCTAGTACCGTAGACTAGGGAAGTGAAGTACCGTTTATCTACCCCTTTGTTACTTTTATCGCTCTCTGATAAACGCCCCCCCAGCCCCCCCCTACCCCAACCACTCACCCGTTTTTTTACCGTCTACCACTGACGTCGATACTTTTATTGTCTGCGAACGAGAAACCTTCTTTTCGATACTGGTTGGATCTGTCGTATAATTTTTCGTCTGTAATGAAACGGTTGTTTCCAGACAAATCAGTTTCGATACCAAAAAGGTCATCAGTACATACCTACACTCACAACCTTGTATTTCTTTCAACTCGTGACTTCTTGACTACGAAAACTTGA
This sequence comes from Capra ibex, assembly GCA_006410555.1. Classification (NCBI taxonomy): domain Eukaryota; kingdom Metazoa; phylum Chordata; class Mammalia; order Artiodactyla; family Bovidae; genus Capra; species Capra ibex. Next base: position 38,901,035 of record SJYO01004576.1, read on the forward strand.
CACCATAACCTCTTCTAAGAACTCTCAAGGAACCTGTCGTTCTTCTACTTTAGTCAGTTAGGATTTCCTTTAGTCAGGACTTATAGATAACGTTCCTGATAACGACTTCGACTTTGAAGTCATGAAAGCGGTGAACCACGCTTCTTGACTGATTAGTCTTTTCTAGGACTACGACCCTTCCTGACCTTAGTCCTCCTCTTCCCTTACTATCTCCTAGTCTACCAACCTATCGTAGTGACTGAGTTACGTGTACTCAAAGTCGTACAAGGTCCTCAACCACTTCCTGTCCCTTCGGACAGTACGACATGATGTACCCCTGTGTTTCTCACACTGTACTGACTCGATGACTTGACTTCACTTCCCTTGTAAAGTACTTTTCTACTCGGGTTATTTCATGTCTTTACCATACCTGGATTGTCTCCGTCTTCTATGATTCTTCTCCTCCGTTTTTATGTGTTTTCTTGATATGTTTTTTCCAGAAATACTGGGTCTAGGGTATTACCACACTAGTGAGTGGCTCTCGGTATTTAGGACCTCATATTGTAGTTCTCCCGGAAGTCAAGTCAAGTCAAGTAAACGAGTCAGTACAGGCTGAGAAACGCTGGGGTACTTTACGTCGTGCGGTCCGGAGGGACAGGTAGTGGTTGAGGACCTCAAGTTAGTCTGAGTGCAGATAGCTCAATCACTACGGTAGTTCGGTAGAGTAGGAGACAGCAGGGGAAGAGGAGGACGGGGGTTAGGGAGGGTCGTAGTCTCAGAAAAGGTTACTCAGTTTAGAAGCGTACTCCACCTGTTTCATGACCTCGAAGTCGCAATCGTAGTAAGGAAGGTTTCTTTAGGGTCCCAATTAGAGGAAGTATTACCTGACCAACCTTGAGGAACGTCAGGTTCCCTGAGAGTTCTCATAAGAGGTTGTGGTGTCAAGTTTTCGTCGTTATGAAACCACGTGCCGGGAGAAGTGTCAGGTTGGGAGTGTAGGTATGTACTGGTGTCCTTTTTGTTATCGGAACTGATCTACCTGTCATCAGTCGTTTCATTACAGAGACGAAGACTTATATGATAAATTGAATCAGTATTGAAAAGAAGGTTCTTCATTCACAGAAAATTAAAGTGCCGACGTCAGTGGTAGACGTCACTAAAACCTCGGGTCTTTTTATTTCAGACTGTGACAAAGGTGGTAAAGGGGTAGATAAAGGGTACTTCACTACCCTGGCCTACGGTACTAGAAGCAAAAGACTTACAACTCGAAATCCGGTTGAAAAGGTGAGAGGTGAAAGTGAAAGTAGTTCTCCGAGAAATCAAGGAGAAGTGAAAGACGGTATTCCCACCACAGTAGACGTATAGACTCCAATAACTATAAAGAGGGTCGTTTGAACTAAGGTCGAACACGAAGAAGGTCAGGTCGCAAAGAGTACTACATGAGACGTATATTCAATTTATTCGTCCCACTGTTATTTGTCGGAATTGGATGAGGAAAAGGATAAACCTTGGTCAGACAACAAGGTACAGGTCAAGGTTGACGACGAAGGACTGGACGTATGTCTAAAGAGTTCTCCGTCCAGTCCACCAGACCATAAGGGTAGAGAAAGTCTTAAAAGGTGTCAAAGAACACTAGGTGTGTCAGTTTCCGAAACCGTATCAGTTATTTCGTCTTTACCTACAAAAAGACCTTGAGAGAACGAAAAAGGTACTAGGTCGCCTACAACCGTTAAACTAGAGACCAAGGAGACGGAAAAGATTTTGGTCGAACTTGTAGTCCTTTAAGTGCCAAGTGCATTACGACTTCGGACTGAACCTCTTAGTCTCGTAATGAAATGATCGTACACTCTACTTACGTTAACACGCTATCAAACTCGTAAGAAACCGTAACAGAAAGAAACCTTAATCTTACTTTTGACTGGAAAAGGTCAGGACACCGGTGACGACTCAAAAGGTTTAAATTACCGTATAACTCACGTCGTGAAAGTGACGTAGTAGAAAGTCCTAAACTTTGTCGAGTTGACTTTAAGATAGTGGAGGTGATCGAAACAAGCTTCTCTAAGAAAGGTTCCGGGTGAACTGAAGTGTAAGGTCCTACAGACCGAGATCTACTCACTAGTGTGGTAGTACTAATAGACCCAGCACTTCTAGAAAAACCATGTCAAGAAGACACATAAGCACGGTGGAGAAGAATTATAGAAGACGAAGACAATCCAGGTATATTAAAGACAGGAAATACCTCGGGTAGAAACGTACTTTACAAGGGAACCATAGAGATTAAAAGAACTTCTCTAGAGATCAGAGAGGGTAAGACAAGAAAAGGACAAAGTAACGTAACTAGAGACTTCTTCCGAAAGAATAGAGAGGAACGACAAGAAACCTTGAGACGTAAGTCTACGAATATAGAAAGGAAAAGAGGAAACGAAAAGTGGAGGGAAGAAAAGGTCGATAAAGATTCCGGAGGGTTCTGTCGCTGAAACGAAAAAACGTAAAGAAAAGGTACCCCTACCAGAACTAGGGACAGAGGACATGTTATGGTCCTTGGAGTAAGGTATCAAGTAGTCCGTGAGATAGATAGTCTAGATCCGGGAATTTAGATAAGGAGTGAAGTACATATTAGTATTCCCTAAACTAAATCCAGTATGGACTTACCAGATCGCCAAAAGGAATGAAAGAAGTTAAACTCAGACTTAAATCATTTTTCCTCAAGTACTAGACTCGTTGTCAGTCGAGGACCAGAACAAAAACTACTGACATATCTCGAAGAGGTAGAAAACGACTTCTCTTATATTAGTTAGACAAGCCACAACTGATAGACCACTACAGGTATACATCTCAGAAGAGAACCAACAACCTTCTCCCACAAACGATACTGGTCACGTAAAAGAACTGTTTTGAGATAATCAGAAACGGGACGAAGTAAGGTGTAAGGTTCCGGTTTAAACGGACAATGAGGTCCACAAAGAACTAAAGGATGAAAACGTAAGGCCAGGAGATATTACTTTTCCTATAGAAAAAACCCACAATCAAGATTTTCCAGAACATCCAGAAGTATTTTGGTAAGTTGAAGTCGAAGAAGTCGTAATGACTAACCCTGTATCTGAACCTATTGACACTATAACTTACCAAACGGAACCTCTACTTGTTTCTAGTAAGACAGCAAAAACTCTAACGTAGGTTCATGACGTAAAACCTGAGAAAACAACTGGTAATACCGATGAGGTAAAGAAGACTCCCTAAGGACGGGCGTCATCATCTATATTACCAGTAGACTCAATTTAAGTGGGTAAGGTCAGGTAAAATCAAGTTACTAAGGATCTTACAGTTACAAGTAAGAACGGTAGAGAACAAACTGGTGAAGGTTAAACCGAACTAAACACCTGGACTGTAGGTCCAAGGATACGTTATAACGAGAAATATCGTAGCCTAAAAGGAAGATAGTGGTCAATGTAGGTGTCGACCCATAACAAAAACGAAACTAAATTAGTGAAGTAAGAAAGACCTCAATAAAGAGGTGACTAGAGGTCATCGTATAACCCGTGGATGACTGGACCCCTCAAGGAGAAAGTCATAGGACAGTAAAACGGAAAAGTATGACAAATACACCAAGAGTTCCGTTCTTATGACTTCACCAAACGGTAAGGGAAGAAGTCACCTGGTGTTACAAGGATCACACTAATCTAACTGATCAAAAGACACCCATACTAAAGTCACACAGACGACAGACTACGGGAGAACGTTGTGGATGGTAGAATGAACCCAAAGAGAATGGAACCCGTATCCCATAGAGAAGTGCCGACGAGGTCGTTTCGTGTCGGTGACGAGGAATGGAAGTTGCTCCCCATACAGGAATGACGACGGGAAGGACTAGAAGTTGTACTCTATCGAGGAGATCCGGAAGGATACGGCCACGTCGGTGGCGAGGAGCCCAACGAGGAGGGTCGACGGTGGGGACCGGAGTCCGTGACGGGGACCGGAGGTCGGGCCCCACCGAGGAGGTCCGGTGGCGGAGACCGGAGCCTGTGTCCCATCGAGGAGAACCGGTGGAGGGGACCGGAATCCTTTGTAATTATACCTGTTTCGATCACTTCCACTACCTTAAGGTCGACTTGATAAAGTTTAGGATTTTCTACTACAACACTTTCACGACGTGAGTTATACGGTCGTTTAAACCTTTTAAGTCGTCACCGGTATCCGGACCTTTTCCAGTCAAAAGTGAGATTAGGTTTTCTTCTCATTACGGTTTTTTATAAGTTTGACTATGTATTAATGTGAGTAAAGTGTACGATCGTTCCATTACGAGTTTTAAGAGGTACGATCTGAAGTTCTCATGAAGGTCTACATGTTCGACCTAAATCTTTTCCGTTTCCTTTGTCTCTAGTTTAACACTTGTAGACAACTTAGTATCTTTTTCGTTTCCTTAAGGTCTTTTTGTAGATGAAGACGAAGTAACTGATGTGATTTCAGAAACTGACACACCTAATGTTGTTTGACACTCTTTAAGAAGTTCTCTACCCTTATGGTCCGGTGGAATGGACCGAGGACTCTTTGGAAAAAAGTCCAGTTCTTCGTTGTCAATCTTTGTCGGTACTTTGTTGTCTGATTAAGTTTTAACCATTTCCTCATGTAGTTCCGACTTGTAGTAATGGGACTAATAAGTTGAAGACACGTCTTACATAGTACACTTTACGACCCGACCTACCTCTAGTTCGACCTCAGTTATAAGGGTCCCCTTTATAGTTATTGGAGTCTTTATGTCTACTATGGTGGGATTACCGTCTTTCACTTCGGAGAATACTTTCGCTTTCTCCTCTCACTCTTCGACCGAACTTTGAGTAATAAGTTTTACCTTCTAGTACTGTAGTCCAGGGTGGAGACGTATCGTTTATATAATCCTCTGTTTACCTTTGTCACTGTCTGAAATAAAAGAACCCGAGGTTTTAGTGACGACTACCACTGTCGTCGATACTTTAATTTTCTGTGAACGAAGAACCTACTTTGCAATACTGGTTGGATCTGTCGAATAATTTTTCGTCTTTGTAGTGAAACGTCTGTTTCAAGGTATATCAGTTTCGATACCTCATCATCAGTACATACCTATATTCTCAACCTGGTATTTTTCTGACTTACAGTTTCTTAACTACGAAAACTTGACACCACAACCTCTTCTGAGGACTCTCAGGGAACCTGTCGTTCCTCTAGGTTGGTTAGTTAGGATTTCCTTTACTTAGATTTATAAGTAACCTTCTTGACTACGACTTCGACTTCGAGGTTATAAAACCGGTGGACTACCCTTCTCGACTGAGTAACCTTTTCTGGGACTACGACCCTTTATAACTCACGTCTTCCTCTTCCACTACTGTCTCCTACTCTACCAACCTATCGTAGTTACTAAGTTACCCGTTATCAGACTCGTTTGAGGATCTCTATCACTTCCTGTCCCTACGGACCACACGACGTCAGGTACCCCAGAGTCTCGTAGTCTGTGTTGACTTGTTGACTTGTTTTTGTACAGTACATTAATTAGAGGATTTTATATAAACAAGTTTCTAAATAGTATAGTAGATAAAGTTTTTCACCCTGACCCACCCTAACCTCCTCACGTCCCGGAACAAATAAACTGTAAGTAAGGGTTTTCGATGTTAGAAGTTGAGAACCCTTATTTTGATGGTCAATGTGGCGGTGACAGACATACTCCCACAATCCATCAATCCTATCCTTTTTACTCAGGTCTTACCGTCACCGATTTTCTTTTCCTTCACTTTTCGGACACTTTTACTTTGTTTACTTCCAGGTTCATGGTCGCACTCCTGGAGTCTATCTTGTTTGTTGTGAAAACCGATCGGGTCAAATGTATTCCGTCCGGGTCAAGTCAAGTCAAGTCAGTGAGTCAGTACAGGCTGAGAAACGTTGGGTTACTTAACGTCGTGCGGTCCTGAGGGACAGGTAGTGGTTGAGGGTCTCAAGTGAGTCTGAGTACAGGTAACTCAGTCACTACGATAGGTCGGTAGAGTAGGAGGCAGCAGGGGAAGAAGAGGACGGGGTTAGAGAGGGTCGTAGTTTCAGAAACTGTTACACAGTTGAGAAGTGTAGTCCACCGGTTTCATGACCTCAAAGTCGAAATCGTAGTAAGGAAGGTTTCTTTAGGGTCCTAACTAGAGGAAGTCTTACCCGACCAACCTAGAGGNTCTCAGAAGAGGTTGTGGTGTCAAGTTTTCGTAGTTAAGAAGCCACGAGTCGGAAGAAGTGTCAGGTTGAGAGTGTAGGTATGTACTGGTGACCTTTTTGGTATCGGAACTGATCTACCTGGAATCAGCCGTTTCATTACAGAGACGAAAACTTATACGATAGATCCAACGAGTATTAAAAGGAGGTTCCTTATTCGTATAAAATTAAAGTACCGACGTTAGTGCTAGACGTCACTAAAACCTTGGGGGTTTTCATTTCAGACTGTGACAAAGGTGACAAAGGGCAGATAAAGGGTACTTCACTACCCTGGCCTACGGCACTAGAAGCAAAAGACTTACAACTCACAATTCGGTTGAAAAAGTGAGAGGAGAAAGTGAAAGTAGTTCTCCGAAAAATCAAACAGAAGTGAAAGACGGTAGTCCCACCACAGTAGACGTATTGACTCCAATAACTATAAAGAGGGTCGTTTGAACTAAGGNAAGGGTACTTCACTACCCTGGCCTACGGCACTAGAAGCAAAAGACTTACAACTCACAATTCGGTTGAAAAAGTGAGAGGAGAAAGTGAAAGTAGTTCTCCGAAAAATCAAACAGAAGTGAAAGACGGTAGTCCCACCACAGTAGACGTATAGACTCCAATAACTATAAAGAGGGTCGTTTGAACTAAGGTCGAACACAAAGAAGGTCAGGTCACAAAGAGTACTACATGAGACGTATATTCAATTTATTCGTCCCACTGTTATATGTCGGAACTGCATGAGGAAAAGGATAAACCTTGGTCAGACAACAAGGTACAGGTCAAGATTGATAACGTAGGACCGGACGTATGTCTAAAGAGTTCTCCGTCCAGTCCACCAGACCATAAGGGTAGAGAAAGTCTTAAAAGGTGTCAAATAATACTAGGTGTGTCAGTTTCCGAAACCGTATCAGTTACTTCGTCTTCATCTACAAAAAGACCTTGAGAAAACGAAAAAGGTACTAGGTCGCCTACAACCGTTAAACTAGAGACCAAGGAGACGGAAAAGATTTTGGTCGAACTTGTAGTCCTTTAATTACCAAGTGCATAACGACTTCGGACCGAACTTCTTAAAACTCGTAATGAAATGATCGTACACTCTACTTACGTTAACACGCCATCAAACTCGTAAGAAACCGTAACGGAAAGAAACCCTAACCTTACTTTTGACTGGAAAAGGTCAGGACACCGGTGACGACTCAAAAGGTTTAAACAACCTTATAACTCACGTCGTGAAAGTGTCGTAGTAGAAAGTCCTAAACCTTATCCCCTCCTGTTTTGTATATTTTTCTCATCGGTTTCCCGGTTCCTCCCCCACCCTCCCCAAAGAGAGGGTGTGTGCGCGAGAGAGAGAGAGACAGAGAAGAGAAGTACAGAAAACCCAACCGTACGGGAGTGCGGAGTTCCTACATAAAAGGAAGTAAAAGATTTATTTTGACTCGACATTGTGTCTCGACATTATGACAGACTCTCGACACTATACGGCTCCCAAAATTATAGGTAATGAAGTTTAAAAAGAACACTACTCTGTTTTGGTTCCTTTAATGTGTGATAGGACTGTTCTCGAAACCGATCTGTTTGGAGACGGTCGTTTCATTATAGAGACGAAAAATTATACGACAGATCCAACCAGTATTGAAAAGAAGACTCCTCGTTCGTAGAAAATTAAAGTACCGACGTCAGTTGTAGAAGTCACTAAAACCTCGGGTTTGTTATTTCAAACAGTGACAAAGGTGACAAAAGGATGGATAAACGGTACTTCACTAGAATCAAAAGATTTACAACTCAAAATTAGGTTGAAGTGAGAGGAGAAAGTGAAAGTAGTTCTCCGAGAAATCGAAGAAGTGAAAGACTGTATTCCCACCACAGTAGACGTATAGACTCCAATAACTATAAAGAGGGCCGTTAGAACTAAGGTCGAACACGAAGTATGTCAGGTCATAAAGAGTTTTATTCGTCCGACTGTTTTGGCTATTCCCGAGTTGTTTGGTCATACAAAATGAGTTTGTAACAAAAGGATTAGACACAATTACTTTGATATATAAATGAACCTTTGGACAGAAAGGAGTTCTAAGTACAGTTAACAAAATACCGGACCCTACTGAGTGGAACACGGTCACAGTAGAGTTATACGTACAACACCCGCTCCCCGGACCCCGGTAAGACTCAAAACTCTGTAAAGGAAAGAGATTAAATGTCGAACGACTATCCATATATTGTATAACGATTTCCGATCGTCCCCCGTGAGAAAGGAGGGGGAAGACTACAAAGACGGTCTTCGACAGAACTAGAGAAAATATGACATTATTTTGAAATAATGTGTTTTCGAGACTTGTTAGTTCGGAACAGTGACCGGGGCCTAACGTAAGGAGAGGAGGTCTCCTGTTCTTAGGATCAAAGAAAGTGTCGAGTCGTTGTTGGAAAGTGTTCCTGTCTCCCCGGACCACCCGGTGTCAGGTGCCCCCAGTGTTTCTCAGTCTGTCCTGACTCGTTGACTTTTGTGTGTGTGATTTCCTGTAAGTAAGGGGTTTCTTCTTAGTATCTATGAAGACAAAAGGAGATATTTAAAAACGGAGGAGTTTGATTTACTTTTTATTTGAAGATTTTTTCAGGATTTGACTATCTTTTGTAGTAGGGGTGGGGTTGAGGTGACTTTCTTTTGTAATCTTGGATGATAAAGGATATGGTTTTTAAATACTTTACAGTTTTACCTTCAAATCCGTAATAGATAATACTGTAGACCTCTTTCTTTACCGTTGGGTTAGGTCATAATAACGAACCTTTTAGGGTACCTACCTCTTCGGTCCACCCGATATCAGGTACCCTAACTTTTCTCAGTCGAGACTGACTCGTTGAAGTGAACACTTCACTAAAGTAATACTGTAACGGAGTAAATCGTAATCCTTTTCACTCCAAGACCTGTCAACACTAAACAGGACTTATACCAAGATACATAAAAGTTTGGTTACTAAGGATATATTCATGTTGTTTTTAATACGTTCATTAACGTGGAGTGGGTTCAATGTCAATTAGTCTTTCTTTGTTGTAAATCGTTCAGTAAACTTCATAGAACCAGTTAAAGGTGTTTTATTTAGATAATGTACTCTCGATCCCAATTTCTAGAGATGATGGTTCAGGAATCGTAATATTGATTTGATTTACAAATGGTTTATCCTTCAAAGATCGTATTAAAAGGTGAACGTAAGAGTGGTAACCCGATTTAAATGGTTGACGTGGACGACAGGATAAGTGACGACCGTGAAGTAAATTTGATCTTAATGAGGGGTAGTGAATCGTGAACCTTAATAATGACCTGGTCTTTCACTTTTCACGTTGTGTTATTTGAGTCGTTAAGTTAAAGAATTTAGTGCAAACCCCAAAAAGGTAAAAGAGAGGGATTCCTTCTCTATTCAGTCCATACAAAGACCATACAAGGTCCGGTACCAATAAGTAAGTTTATTGAAAACAGGCAGACGATAGATGTGTCCCAGAGAACTGGTAATTCAGTTGGGACCTTGGGTTGAACTGATCACTGTCACGGTGTCAGAGATTTAAATGGGGTTAGACTGGGCACATGAAATTTTTGGGTCGAAAGCTAGAGTTCAGATATCAGGGCTTCTGGGATCCTTACGAATAGAGTGATGTAACACCCCAGAACGCTTACGGGTTAATTTACTCTTTTTGGTTGTACTCAACGACTACAGAACATTAGTTCGTAAAGAAACAAATTAGAGTTCAGAAAGGTACATTGAGGAGAGTAGTAGTCAAAGAATTAGATATTTTACCCTCATTTTAATCGATGAAGTGTTTTAATACCACTTCTAAAATTTATTACTACCTTCAACGGAATATTTACGGGTAATACATGATCCGTGAATTATTTATTTCCAATTGTCGTCACCAGATTTGCAACAACTCGGTCTCTTTCCCTCTTACCAGTTCCCGACGGAGGGAGGTGTATAAAACCCATGGACACTGACCTTCGGTGGTCACTTCTAAGACTACAAGATCTCGTGGGTAGGTGGTGAAACTGAATACACAACATAGAACTATCCGTAATTGAGGGGTGGTTACTGAGACGAGACACTAGTCTTTATATTGGGTGAAGTTAGGTGTTTATCCAAGACAAACCGACTCTACTTTGTTTCGGTTTCTGACACCTAGGACGATATTATTTAGTTGCTGGTGTTGGACCTGGTAGAATTATGGGTGTAAAGATAGAAGACGTGAATCGTTTAATGAGGACATTATTCATGAGTCTTTATGAAGAATCACTTACTGTCTCCTCAGGGTATGGAGTGACCGTCCCGTCCTTTCCCTCGTCCCTTCGTTTCGTGATACCTTCCTAAGACCCGACGTCTTAGTCTCAAAATAAGTTAGAACTAAGATGGTGAATCATTGAGAGTTGAATGATCATTGAGAGTTGAATCAAGTCGTATTGACTGAACAAAATACATACGGACAACAATTATAAATTGGCAAACCCTTGCGTACTTTCTTAATTTCTAAAATTTTAAATTTTTTTTATTTTTTAATTTTTTTGTTTTGTTTTGTTTTTTTTTTTATATAAATTGGTCAATAAATCCATCGTCGTGAAGAAGTCATAGATCAATGAATAGGAGAGAATAGAAGATACAGGAGTCGACATTCTACTTCTATGAACGAAGGGGTTCCGAACAACATTCCCAATTTACTGTAATACATATATTAGTTTTACGATATTGTGAATGTAACTATTTATTGATAATAAAATAACCAAAATAAATGACAACGTCGAGACAGAAGAGAGTATAAAGTCTTGTGAGTAAAAAGATAACAAAAATTTAATAAAAGTAACTTTCACATTCATGTCGTGGAGAGTGTGGAGACTCCGTCCTGAAGACAACGACGGTGAGAGAACCCTTCAGAGCCGTAGTATCTGAGGAGTGTCTTGTACTTTAGTCCCTACGACTACAATATTCGTAAGTAGATACTTATACGGTGTCGGTATTGTTTTTTACGGTTAGGTAAATAACCTAGTGGATATCTAGTCATAAGGTGATCAAGGTAGGTTGTAAACGGTGACTCAGATAAATTGACTGTTTACGTCGTTTCTGAATTTACATACGAACATGACTATATGAAATTACAAAAAGATTCCGACAGATAAAAGAACCGTATATATATATATATATATATATATATGTGTATATATACCGTATACGGTATAAGTAAAGTGTAATTTACGATTTCTGTTCATAAAAGAAAAAATAATAAGAAAGAAATGGACTAAATAAATAAAATTAACCTTCGATTAATGAAATGTCGTAACACCACCCAAAACGGTATGTAACTGTGCTTAGTTGGTATCCACGTGTACTCAGGGGGACAGGGTTTGGGGAGAAGATGGAGGGAGGGGTAGGATACAGATACCCAACAGGGTTACATGATCGAAACTCTCGGGACAAAGTACGTAACTTGGAAATGACCAGTAGATAAAGTGTATGTCATTATATGTATAAAGTCACTATAAGAGAGTTTAGTAGGATTGAAACGGAAGAGGGTGTCTCGGGTTTTCAGATAAGAAATATAGACACAGAGAAAACGACAAAACGTATAGTCCAGTAGTAATGGTACAAAGATTTAAGGTATATATACGTAATTATATGATATAACCACCAAAAGAAAGACTGAATGAAGTGAGACATATTATCCGAGGTCAAAGTAGGTGGAGTAATCTTGACTGAGTTTATACAAGTATTATCGACTCATTATAAGGTAACATATATACATGGTGTTGAAAGAATAGGTAAGCAGACGGTTACCTGTACATTCAGTAAAGGTACAGGACTGATAACATTTGTCACGACGTTATTTATAACCCCATGTACACAGAGAAAGTTAAGACTAAAGGAGTCAGACATACGGGTCGTCATCCTAACGACCCAGTATACCGTCAAGATAAAGGTCAAAAAATTCCTTAGAGGGGTGACATACTTAGATGTACCTCATCTTAGATAGATGAGGTGTGATACTTAGAGGTCTCACCGACATAGTTGAATGTAAGGGTGGTTGTCCCGTTTTCGCAAGGGAAAAGAGGTGTGGGAGAGGTCGTAAATAACAAGTATCTGTAAAACTAGTGTCGGTAAGACTGACCGTACTATACCATGGAGTAACACCAAAACTAAACGTAAAGAGACTGGTTTACTACAACTCGTGGAAAAGTATACAAACAATCGATAGACATACAGAAGAAACCTCTTGACAGACAAATCAAGAAACCGGGTAAAAAAACTAACCCAGTAAATAAAAAGACCATAACTCGACGTTCTCGACGAACATATAAAAACTCTAATTAAGAAACAGTCAACGAAGTAAACGATAATAAAAGAGGGTAAGACTTCCGAAAGAAAAGTGGAACGAATATCAAAGGAAGTAACAAGGTTTCGAAAATTCGAATTAATCCAGGGTGAGTAAATAAAAACGAAAATAAAGGTAATGAGAGTCTCCACCCAGTCTCTCCTAGAACGACACTAAATACAGTTTCTCAAAAGACAGATATAAAAGGAGATCCTCAAAATATCAAAGACCAGAATGTAAATCTAGAAATTAGGTAAAACTCAAATAAAAACACATACCACAATCTTTCATAAGATCAAAGTAAGAAATTGTCCACCAACTGGTCAAAAGGGTCGTGGTGAACAATTTCTATAACAGAAAAGAGGTAACCTATAAAAACGGAGGAAACAGTTTCTATTCCACAGGTATCCACACACCTATTTAGAGACCAGAAAGATAAAACAAGGTAACTAGATATAAAGACAGAAATACGGACATGGTATGACAGAACTCCTGATATCGAAACATCATATCATTTCTGTTCATAAAAGTATTCACAAAAACGTCCGAGTTCTACCGGGGAATTTTTACTGACGGAAAGTCGATACTGTTCTGACCTATACACTCGAAGAGACTACCACCGAGTCACGACTACTTCACTGAACGGTTTCGTCTTCTGTGTCAAAGGTAGGGACCAGGTCTTTCTAACGTGTACGACGTCTCGTTGATTCGGGTACTCGGTGTTGAAAACTCGGACACGACATCTGAGCCCCTGGGTGTTGATAACTCAGGAACACGACGTTGATGACTCGACAGTGAGACTTTGTTCTCTTCGGTGGTGTTACTCTTTGGACGTGTGGTGTTAATCTCTCAACGGGGGTGAACGGTGTTCATCCTTTTTGGGGTTCGTCGTTGTTTCTGGATCGTGTCGGTTTTTATTAAATTTTTTTTTTTTCTAACCTCTAATTAACTCATACGGCTTAAGTGGGAAGAATTGACTGTTATAATTGTTACTTGTTGTGAATACACGATACAAATGAATGTAGACTTCGTTTCTGTCCTATTCCCTGAGGGGACCACCATGCCATCTATTCCTAAGGGGTTGGTTACGTCCCCTGTACCCAAGTTAAGGTTCTTTTAAAGTGTACGATGTCTCGTTGATTTGGGCACGTGATGTCGATGACTCGGTCTCGTGACGTCGATGACTTTGGACGTACGGATCTCGGACACGAGGTGTTCTTCTCGTCTGTGATGGTACTGTTCGGACACACGACGTTCCTTCTCCTCGGGGACGAACGGTGTTGACCCCTTTCGGACTTACGTCGTTATTTCTGGGTCTCGTTGTTTTTAATTAATTAATTAATAAAATTTTTGTGTCCAATTCGTTGAGTGGATTCAAGTGTGTCGACCCTAACTTGTAACAGGAGATGATATAGCATGAATGAGACTTTCTAATGAGACTTTCTTTTTTTTTTTTTTTTTGGAACTTTTACTAATCAGATTCGACACGGATGTATACCTCTATCTTTACCGTTGGGTGAGGTCATAAGAACGGACCTCTTGGGGTACCTGTCTCTTCGGACCACCCGTCGCCAGATACCCCAGTGTGTCTCAGTCTGTGCCGACTTCGTTGAATCGTACGTACGTACGTAACCTCTTCCTTTGTCGTTGGGTGAGGTCATAGGAACGGACCTCTTAAGGTCCCTGTCTCCTCGGACCACCCGACGCCAGATACCCCATCGTGTCTCAGTCTGTACTGACTTCGTTGAATCATCGTCATCGTCGTCGTCACGGATGTATTCTGACTTTTTAGTCAATTTCCCATACTACTATGGTAACTGACAAGGACCATTATTCAGAGTCTGATAAAGAACTCGGGTAGGTAAGACGGTCCACGACCAACAAATGGTAATAAAGACCAATTAAAACGTACTTTCAGACCGGGATTAGTAACTCATCAGACTCTCGACACGTCTTGATGTGTTATCTTGTAGACACAGTCTCGTAGGAAGGTACTTAAGGGAGACAACAATCAAATACGTTAAAACGAAAATGATTTTATACGACTCTGTGGTAGTGTAGGGGTAGGGACCGGGGGTGGTTGGACGGACCTTAGGGACTCTCATATATTCGAGTCCCAGGTTTCACAGACAGGTCGGAAGACTAAACAAAATTCTAATAACGTCGTCGTAACCCTGTTTTAAATTGATCGTCTTTTAATATTATGTGTCATTGGGTAATTCGGTCAGATATTACCCTGGTAACATTACTCAAGACCTCTTAGCAACGAAGGATTGATTTCTGATGAGGAAAGTACACTTCTCTTTTAATCTAGGTCTCTTAAGTCAGAGAGAGGGGACCTGTGACTTAATTTATGATGGTAGAAGACATAGAAAACTTTTTCAGACAAGAAACTTCCGGAAATAACCTGACCGTTACCGGAAGAGTTAACATAACGTAGGAGAGACTACATCGGTATACCTCTGCAGGTAAGTGAGTAAGTCAGTCATTAATGATTCTTGGACGGTCCTGGATACGACCACTCTCGTCACAGAGACGGGAACTCCTTGTACATTAAATAACCTACTGTTTCTGCAATTTGTTATACTTCTTTATATTTTACCCCAGTGACGAAAGTCATTAAGGTCGTCAGGATCTTTTAGGAGAGTAGTGACAGTGGCAGTGAAAAGAACTGAAATCTCTAATAAAGTTCAAGGAGAAAGGAGGGGGTACAGAATATAAAAGAAAGAGATCTTGTTGATGTTTAGAAGGTGAACGTTCTGGGTAAGAGGAGGAAAGAGGTGTTACGATACGTAGAATCCTTCATATCTCTCATGTGGTCTTTCAAGAGAACGAGAACTGAAGGATAACCCAAATCGATTTTCCCTCGTAATTGGGTGATTTGTCTAAAAATTTTTCTTCTTTTCTTTTCACTCTAAACCCATAAAAAGTGGTCGAGAGGGGTAGTCGTAGTAACACCCCACCGTTTTTAGGAGTCGGTCTCTGGTGTCGAAGACAGTCTGTTGGAAGAGACGCGTCGAGAGAAAGGGATTGACCGGGGGAAAAGAGGATTAGGGTGGGGTACAAGACCATTGTTGTGTCTCGGGGTCTATAACATGATAGAGATGTCTCTATCATTGATCAAGAAATCATTTAAAGGGAGTTTAATGGGTGAAATTTATACGATAGACAAAGGACGTTCATGAGACTGAAAATATGTCGACGAAACTTACAGAGGAAGTAAGACCGAAAAAGGATACGTCTCTTAATAAAAACTATAAAGGACTTCACAAAAGTCAGGTTCGTCAAGTCATTTAGAAATAACTTGAGGGTGTTATCCGAAGTTATAAGTTTTACGAATTCTATCTTCCTATTGTTCCTGTTACCAAAATAGGACTTCCTTGGACTAGATTACTGTGTTTATCCACGTATTTATCCTACACGGTACGAAATAAGAGATTTGACGTTGTTAAAATTTTTATTTTGTCAACCATAATTATTAATGTACTTCTGTTCTTCAAGTTTGAGATTGTCATGGTTCAAATAGGATGTATATTTTTCTAGTAACGGAGTAACGGAATATGAAATTACTCTCGTATCTACCTCACATTTGTCCGATAGTGTTCATTTATACCAACTTGGGGAACTTTTCACCAGTTCTCCTCCGAAGAACTTCCTCAGAATTAAGACTGGACGGGTACGAAGTAGAGAGTGTAGTTGAGGAAACGATCTCTGGGTGGAATGGGTGTCGACTGTCTGACTCTTTAGTCCTGATTCATGTAGAAATAAAGTTGTTCTTTACTTTCTAGGTGAGAGACTGAAGTCTTTATTTTAGAAAAATTTTTTATATACGAACCCCGACCACGTGCCCCTACTGGGTCTCTCTATAATACCCCTCCCTCCACCCTCCCCCAAGTACAAACCCTTCCGTACATGTGGGCACCACCTAAGTACAGTTACATACCGTTTTGGTTATGTCATGACATTTCATTTTATTTAATTTTTATTTTTAATTTGTTGTTGTTGTTGTTGTTGTTTTATATATATACATTTATAAGTGTGGTACTGTCTATAAACATCGAACATTTATATGGAATCAGGTGTTTAATATCTCACTTTCTTAATAATGAAAATTTAAAAAGAATTAAGGTAACCTACGACCCATGTAATGACCTCAGTTGAGTTCGAGGAGATTATGTCTTAAAACTTCATAGATACCCACGACCCCACTCCACGGTATCGTGATTACCATATCTCTGTAGACCAGGAACTACGAAAGTGAGTAAGTAATAACTGACCGCAAACCCGGGGTCTTCAGTGACGTTAAAGAGAAGTAAGGATGGACGTTTTGAAGAAGTACAGGAAAGAGAGTCAGAGACTTGATACAAAGGAGGGGAGAGACTATACAGTTCTAATAGACCAGGACCCGTCCCTCTCCTGTCCGTCCCGTGTTCAGAGGGGACCTAGAGTGACCGAAATTACACGGTCGTTGAGGATAGTGTTGGTTCTCTTATAAGTAGTACGGACCCCACTAGTACGAATGAAATATAAGAAGGTCTAGAAACAGAAGACGTAGACCCGAACACTATAACTTAGAGTTTTGTGTTCCGAAAAAGGAAACAGAAGTGTCGGACGAAGTAGTAAGGAAGTTTTTTGTTTAGTTCTGTCTGACGAGTCGGTAGGTTTCCTTCTATCTCATCGTCAGTGTCCATTATTGACCACCCCCTTTCTCCACTCCGTAGGTAATAATGAATATTATAAAAGGGTGGGGTCTAAACAATTCACAGTAGGTATACGGGTTCTTAACCTCTGTGTTCTCCTCATACTCTTTCTCAAACCGGAGACCTTCAAGTCTCGGATAATCCTTAACATTTTAGTTGGTTTTATAGTTACATTTTGCATAAAAACCTCTTTACCTGAAAGGTCTTCTGACTTTTGGATTTACTTTTTATTTTTATAATAAGTACCTATTCACCTGTATTTGAGATGAAAGAGGGTCAAATTCCTAGTTCTTACAATATCTATAAGGGATTTTGATTTCCTATACCTAACGGTCTTATTCAAAACATGATTTGTCAAGTTTTTAACGACTCACGGGTAGTGTACGAGCTCGTTAATAATCATATCGTTAGTAACTCCAAAGATTTAAACTTTTCTGACATAGAATTTACCATAAGTACTGTCTCAAGAGTCTGAACCACTAAGTGTCAGAACGACGGGACCTTGTTCGTACAAGATCTACTCTACGTAGGACGGTAAACAACTCCTTGTCCCCACGAGGAAACTATTAGAAGGTTTAGAAATTTATTATCAAGTTTTATTATGTTTTCTTATTTCACCATTCTGTTTGACTTATAGAGACGACTCGAATAATTATTATTTTATGGTAGTTGTGTATACACTTTACAAGGAGTCAGACAATCATCCTTCCATTGAGAGTGGACCAAGGTACACTCCAGGTGAAGATCCTCAAGTAAAGATTTGAACGGTGTCTTCCTCTTCACCAATCTCAGCAAAAGGGAAAGAGAGTCCTTTTAATAATTCCTGATTATAAGAATTCTGCACAAACCTTCGAAAGTTGCGTGAGGTCCGATATCGTTAAACTGTGTTTTGGAGTCTTCACGTGTTCACCTCTAAACTGATGTAAAAGAGTATTTTTTGAAGTAATGGGTCCTTTAGAAATCCTAATTCACGACACATCAGTGGTTAAATATATGTATCTATCTTAGAAAAGAGTCAGTATTTCACTGTCGTCGACGAATAGTGGGTGTATTAGGACGGCCTAGTCACTTGATCCTCAGACTCTTCGAAGACGGAAAGTCTGGTTTTATACACTTATAGTTGAGACTCCTCTGTCATGGAATTTAAATCTCGAGACCAAGTTAAATTGGGATTAAGAAAAATATTTTCTTTTAGATAGTAAAGAAGGGTTTCTTGAAGTTATCGATAGAACGATTGATTCTTTAGAATGACTGTCAATATCTTGTTGGTTACACTCTCATTGGCACTTCTTTGACTATGGTGAATTACCGGTATTAGAAACGACTGTTTGTTTTAAACTCTCCCTCACGGGAACGGAAACTCACCAATGTTAATTAAACGTTCGGAGGTCCCATCTCCTTGACTCTCCATAAACGTTGATAACGTTTTCTTTTCTCTTTTATTAACCGACAGGGGAATAAGAGGGATCCCGAGCGAGACATCTTAAAAGTGATGGATTCGTTTTTACCATAAGACTTATAACTCTCCTAAATAGAGTACCCCTACTCAATTTTGAAAGACTACGACAATACTTTTATAGTTAATAACTTAACAATATTCAAACTTTATTTATCCAAGTCGGGTTTGAATGACAAGACAAAAGACTCAGTCAGGGAGTGTAAGAATAGTCCGTTTTTGTACTACCCTTATGAACTTAAAATACGTGTGTATATTTGTCTGAAAATTTATATCTAGTCTTTTCTTAGTCTCAGGAATTTCTTATTAGACACTAGTAGTTTGGTGACTCCGTAGAAGAATTAATCATTTTCATAGTAAGTGTCGACCTTTGTAAGAGACCTTCAGTTGGGACCCTATTACCTTTCTGGTCCATGTTTTCGTTTACTATCTATCGTTTCAAAACCTTTTTTGTATTTTCTAAAAAAAAAAGTTCACTTTAGAACCACCTTGTTCGAGTCGTAGTCGAAACTATTATTTTTGAGAATCGTTTCATACTTCTGTGTCCCTTAAGGAACTGTATCTTTTCCATAGTGGATTTGTGGATGACGTTTGGTTTATCATTATATTATGTCCTTAGGAAAGACTCAGTCATTCTTCTATTCGGACGATAGTACGAATTGTTTGAGCTTACTTTCCAGGGTCCATAACGTGTTTCTTCTTTCCTACCCCTTTCCCCTTCTCTTCTAACCTTTTCTCATCTGCCGTTCTCTCTCTCTTTTGAGTTCCTATCATTCATCCTTTGTTTCTTATGTTCCTAACCTCCTTTTATTGTCGTGATGTAAAACGTTTATCACACATTAAAAGATACGTATTTTAAGTCCTGTGAGATGTCTGGTTTTTAGTTCTGTTTCTAGTTCAAGTTTTAACACGACTTATGTTTCAGTTATTTTTTGTTTTGTTCAGTCAATGTCAGGACGTGTGTTTAGTATTAATCTTTTACATTAAAAAATTCTATCATAAATTTACTGTTTCATTAGATATTCTATGAACCTTTATTTAGATCATTTTCTACAGTCTTAACATAATTCAAGTTTCGATACCTTTCTGAAATTTAAATTCATATAAATACCTATCATTTTGAGTTATAGAATTTCTACAGTGTAGTCAAGTCACGTCAAGTCAGCAAGTCAGCACAGACTGAGAAACGTTGGGGTACTTAGCGTCGTGCGGTCCGGAGGGACAGGTAGTGGTTGAGGGCCTCAAGTGAGTCTAAGTGTAGGGAACTCAGTCACTACGGTATGTCGGTAGAGTACAAGACAGTAAGGGAAGAGGAGGACGGGGGTTAGGGAGGCTCGTTGTCTCATAAAAGGTTACTCAGCTGAGAAGCGTACTCCACCGGTTTCATGACCTCGAAGTCGAAATCGTAGTAAGGAAGGTTTCTTTAGGGTCCCAACTAGAGGAAGTCTTACCCGACCAACCTAGAGGAACGTCAGGTTCCCTGAGAGTTCTCAGAAGAGGTTGTGGTGTCAAGTTTTCGTAGTTAAGAAATCGCGAGTCGGAAGAAGTGTCAGGTTAAGAGTGTAGGTATGTACTGATGACCTTTTTGGTATCGGAACTGATCTACCTGGAATCAACCCTTTCATTAGTGAGACGAAAACTTATACAATAGATCCAACCAGTATTGAAAAGAAGGTTCCTCATTCGCAGATAATTAAAATACCGACGTTAGTAGTAGACGTCACTAAAACCTCGGGGTTTTTTATTTCAGACTGTGACAAAGGTGACAAAGGGGTAGATAAAGGGTACTTCACTACCCTGACCTACTGTACTAGAAGCAAAAAACTTACGACTCGAAATTCTGTTGAAAAAGTGAGAGGAGAAAGTGAAAGTAGTTCTCCGAAAAATCAAGCAGAAGTGAAAGACGGTGTTCCCACCACAGCAGACTTATAGACTCCAATAACTATAAAGAGGGCCTATAGAACTAAGGTCGAACACAAAGAAGGTCAGGTCTCAAAGAGTACTATATGAGACGTATTTCCAATTTATTTGTCCCACTGTTATATGTCGGAACTGTATGAGGAAAACTCCAAGTACTGTAACATGTCCTCTGTCCCTAGTTCTGGTAGGGGTACCTTTTCTTTACATTTTTTCGTTTTACCGAAAGACCCCTCCGGAATGTTTATCGACACTTTTCTTCTCTTCGTTTTTCGTTTCCTCTTTTCCTTTCTATATTCGTAGACTTACGTCTTAAGGTTTCTTATCGTTCTTCTCTATTCTTTCGGAAGAAGTCGCTAGTCACGTTTCTTTATCTCCTTTTGTTGTCTTACCCTTTCTTATCTCTAGAGAAGTTCTTTTAATCTCTATGGTTCCCTTGTAAAGTACGTTTCTACCCGAACTATTTCCTGTCTTCACCATACCTGGATTGTCTTTGTTTACTATAATTCTTCTCCACAGTTCTTATGTGTCTTCTTGACATGTTTTTGTAGAAGTGCTGGGTCTATTAGTGTTACCACACTAGTGAGTAGATCTCGGTCTGTAGACCTTACACTTCAGTTCACCCGGAACCTTTCGTAGTGATACTTGTTTCGATCACCTCCACTACCTTAAGGTCACTTCGATAAAGTTTAGGACTTTCTACTACAACACTTTCACAACGTGACTTATACGGTCGTTTAAACCTTTTGAGTCGACACCGGTGTCCTGACCTTTTCCAGTCAAAAGTAAGGTTAAGGTTTCTTTCCGTTACGTTTTCTTATGAGTTTGATGGCGTGTTAACGTGAGTAAAGTGTACGATCATTTGATTACGAGTTTTAAGAGGTTCGGTCCGAAGTCGTTATACGCTTGGCACTTGAAGGACTACAAGTTCGACCAAACTCTTTCCCGTCTCCTTGGTCTCTCGTTTAATGGTTGTAGGTGACCTAGTACCTTTTTCGTTCTCTCAAGGTCTTTTTGTAGATACAGACGAAATAACTGATACGGTTTCGGAAACTGACACGCCTAGTGTTATTTGACACCTTTTAAGACTTTCTCTACCCTTATGGTCTAGTGGACTGGACGGAGGACTCTTTAGACATACATCCGGTCCTTCGTTGTCAATCTTGACCTGTACCTTGTTGACCTGTAACCAAGGTTTATCCTTTTCTACAGTGTATGATAGTCTAATTAGATATTTAATTTATATTAAACTCCGTTTTAGATTGTCTGAAAAGACACTTTGAACTGTTCCAAGAAGATTTTGAATGTACCTCAGTGGGTCTGTCAATGTTCGTTTTTCTGTTAACATTCTCTTTTCCTGTTTCATCCACTGTGATAACGTATATATTTCTGTAATAAGCACCCGTCATTAAAATTTTTAATATCATAAAGGGTTCTTGTCTGGTAAGCTTCTCATCTTGTTTTATCGGGTCTTTGATTAAGAACGAATTTACCTGGATTTAAATTTATAGATTACATTGTCTCTACTTCAGTGTTTAGTTCTTCTCCACCTACCCGATCAGTTATTTACTATGTCCTTGTCACTCAAGTGGACCACCTGTGGTTCACGAACTGTTACAGTTTAAAAGGAAAGGACGATCTGTCTCACTTCAATTGTGACGGATAGTCGACCAGTCCCTTACACTATCCGGTATTCGACACACGTCTTTACTATACTTGTCCTCACCTTCGAGGGACTTGAGGGGAGTATATCACGATTGTCTGCTCTGACACGTGAGACTTTTTTTTACTCTCGATGAAGATTGACCCAGTAACTCTCTGAACACCTTGTCTTTTGGTCGACACAAGTGGGTTGGAGTCTTATCGGTGGTCACAACCTGTGTATTCTTTCTTCCTTTAGACCTGAAGGAACTACCAAGTCACCATTTCTTAGGTGGACGGTCACGTCCTCTGCACCGAAGTCAGGGACTAGACCTATCTATGATGTACGGTACCTCGTTGATTCGGGTACGTCGTGTTGATAATTCGGACACTAGATCTTCGACCCTCGATGTTAATGACTCAAGTGTACGACGTTGATGACTTCGTGAACGTGTACCACGGACACGAGGTGCTGTTTTCTTCGGTGGTGTTTATCTCTCGTCGAGGACGAACGGTGTCGATCCTTTTTTTTTTTTTTTGGTATATCGTTGTCTTTTGTGGGTATTGTCGGTTTTTAAAAAAATTAATGTTTATTTATATTTTTAAAATTTTACAATTTTTTGTTTTTCTGTGTTTAGAAAGAACATAATTCGGTAATTCTAAATCTCGAATATCTCTACCGATTGTTTATGTACTTTTCTACGAGTTGTAAAGAGAAATATTCAAATCAAGTCAGTGAGTCAGCACAGGCTGAGAAACACGGGGTACTTAGCGTCTTACGGTCCGGAGGGACAGGTAGTGGTCGAAGGCCTCAAGTGAGTGTGAGTGCAGGTAGCTCAGTCACTACGGTAGGTCGGTAGAGTAGGAGACAGCAGGCGAAGAGGAGGACGGGGGTTAGGGAGGGTTGTAGTCTCAGAAAGGGTCACTTAGTTGAGAAGCGTACTCCACCGGTTTCATGACCTCAAAGTCGAAATCGTAGTAAGGAAGGTTTCTTTAGGGTCCTGACTAGAGGAAGTCTTACCTAACCAACCTAGAGGAACGTCAGGTTCCCTGAGAGTTCTCAGAAGAGGTTGTGGTGTCAAGTTTTCGTAGTTAAGAAGTCGAGAGTCGGAAGAAGTGTCAGGTTGAGAGTGTAGGTATGTACTGGTGTCCTTTTTGGTATCTGAACTGATCTGCCTGGAATCAGTGGTTGCATTACAGCGACGGAAAAAAAAAAAAAAAT